>APFE030802101.1:0-20060 GCA_000404065.3 Pinus taeda
AATAAAAAAATAAAAAATAAAAGAGAAGAAATGAGGGGAGGGGAGGAGGAGGGGAGGACAGGAAGAAAGCGACTAGGAAGAGAGAGTTGGTACCCAACATCTATTGATCATCCAGCCATCCTCTCTATTGAGATTGCACAGCCTCTTTTTGATCTCTAGAGCTTCCTTGAATTTCCGTTGATGGAACTGTGAAAATCTAGCAATGACACTAGCCTCCTCAATGCAAACATGATGATTGGTTTTTTCCACATGCTCAGCTAAAGCTGAAGACTTTGATCTCCTATTCTTACGGTCAGCTGCGTGTTCACTAATCCTTTGATTGATGGAGCGACCCATCTCACCAATATAGGGGGTCCCACAGGAACAAGGGATAATATATACCCCTTTCATATCTTTGGGGTCGATAGGATCCTTTGCTGATCTAAGGGACATACGAATGGTGTTAAGGGGCCTAAAGGTTACAGAGACACTATGCATCTTGAGAACCCTTGCAATCTTATCAGTAGTCCCCTGAACAAACGGAAGATGGACACTTGGAATCCGCTCCTTCAGCTCCCTTTTAACAAGAGAATTCTTGGTAGCTTTTAGGAAAGCCTTCTGTCCCATGTATCTACTATAACCATTCTCGACAAAGACATCAAGGAGATGGGATTTTTCTTTCTCAAAATTCTTATTATCCGAGATCCTTAGGGCCCTAGTAGCGAGGATATTGAGGACTCCCATCTTTTGAGCAGGGAAATGGTGGGAATTGGCATGAAGATACTGCTCCATATGCATTTTCTTTTGAAAAACTTGGTGGGAGAGGGAGCCATCACTATTCTTAGAAATTAGAATATCAAGGAAAGGGAGACACCCATCAACTTCCTGCTCTTTAGTGTACTTTATGGCCGAGGATTGATTGTTGAGATGATCGAAGAAGAGATCTAATTCCTCTTGGCCGTGAGATCAGATAACATTGGTGTCATCCACATACTTTTTCCAAAGCTTAGGCAGGAGACGGGAAGAGTTACAAGCCTTGGACTCAAAATCTTCCATAAAAGGATTAGCAACGACAGGGGATATGGGTGAGCCCATGGCAACCCCACAGGTTTGCTCAAAGAACTCTCCCTCAAAACTGAAAAAGGTGGAAGTGAGGTAGATCTCAACTAACCGAGCAGTGTCAGGATCTGTTAGGCGGTTGATAACCTCCAACGCTTCATTAGTAGGGATGCAAGTGTATGGGGAAACAACATCAAAACTAACAAGAATGTCCCCAAGGTCAAGCTTAATGTCCTTGAGTTCATTAATATAGGGGGCAGAGTCTTTTACGAAGGACTCCGTACAACCAACCAATGGCTTAAGCCTTAACACAAGGAACTTAGCAAGAAGGTGTGTAGGACCTCCAATGGTATTGACAATGGGCCTTAATGGAGCTCATTCCTTGTGAATTTTGGGAAGACCATAAATCCTAGGGGTTATAGGGTTGCTCTCAATGAGTTTATGGTGCAGGGAACTCACAGAGTTAATGGACTTAATGGGAAGAGCCACATTCCTAGCAACCTTCTTTAAGGGGTTTTTGGGAATATTTTTATAGCTACCACTATTATGAAGATGATCCAACATCTTATTGCATTAATCAACCCTGTTAAGGATGAAGGTAGCCCCACCCTTGTCTGCCTTTAGAACAACAATATCTTTGTTTTGGTTTAAGGATCTGAGGGCAACTGATTCTTCCTTGCTAAGGTTGCTTTTAGGGGGCTTAGCCTTTCTCAAGACCACTGCACAATCCTGCCTGATTGTGTCCTTGATTTTATCAGGTAAACCTCTGATCCCAAACTCAGCTCAACTAGCATATGATCCAAAATATGTATTGGATATTTAGGTATTTTAACTATTTCATGTTGTCTCTAGAGAAAATTTTATGAGGTGGAAGAGAATGAGGAAGGAGGTTATCATGCTATGAAAAAGGAAAGAAAAGGAAGTTTTCTAGACTAATTGCATAAGTTTACTTATGGATAAACTACAACTAGCTTCTCTAAGAACAAGTTAGGATTGATTGGACTCAATGCAACAACTAGTTCATCATCTTGTTGCTGAAAACGTCCAAATGAGAGAATAGTTAGAGCAGTCATAACAATAGAATAAGAAACCAAAGACATATGAGCTATCCTTTATACTTGAGTAGGAAATTGTCATGCTTAAAGAGGTAAAGAATAAACTACGAGAACCAATGGATAGGCTATATACTCTTAACGTCATCCTCAATTACTAGTTGGAAAATTTGACAGCTGCTTGGAATGGATTTTAGATTCAAAAAATATTTAATAAGGACTTGTTGGAGAAGAAGAACTACACATTTGATCCTTGGGGAGTATCATCCCTTGTACATGGTTTCAATTAGGTTTCCTTCTACATTAATCACTTATTGGTTTGGTAAATCACTATTCTATGTGTTGTTTTGATAAGCTAAGTGTGCAATGGCTTACAGGTTTATAATAAACCATCCTTAAAAGTGGACATATGTAATTTTCTACTCATCACCTCAAATTTTCTCATCAATTTCCCCATTTAAATAGGTTAGAATTCCTGCATTCTTGCTTTCAATATGGCTACTAGCCCTATAAGTGCACCCATCATTGTAATGATCACACAAATCTCATAGTACTTACACACAACTAAGCATTGAAGTTGAGCCAAAATTTGAATGGTCCACTCATACCAGATTTTGTGAGATCCTGTTGGGACCTCATACCAGAGAGAACCACAAAATATTGTTGGGAATTTTTTTTCTATCAACACGTATGTGAATTATGGAATATAGGTTCATAATAAGGTTGTGACCAAAAGATGTAGTCATTTAAGGCCTCAAGATGGATCCTAAATATTTTCTTTGGACATTTTCAAGGTGAGAGAAGTAGTAAAAATGACACATAAAGTTGATTCCTCCAAATATTATGCTCTAAAATATGGCTGCAAAATAATATATTGATCCGACCTCAATTATTTATACTTTACAGACCTTCCTCTTGGATCAAATCCAGAAACATATGAACAAATTGAATTACCTAGAGCATCTAAGTAAAAGGCCAACTCACATTTCTTAGAAGAACAAAATATGCCATTGTCGAAATCCTCCACCTCCTCAAGTTAAAAAATAATATTAGGGGAAGGAAAAGTTACTTTGAATCCTAACACACCAATAGGATTAGCATTGAGGGAGAAGCTCAAAAATATCTGATTGCAGAAAGGAGAAACCATTCCACATTACTCTCTGGGTTCACTCAGTGTCGAGATGAGCTTAGATGAGTTGGAGAAAATATTCCCTCTCCACAACTAGTTATCCTAGCCCTCTTGGGCCTTCTAAAATCCTAGCACAACTATTGGGACTTTGTAAATAGAGGGGAAAAATTACCAAATTGGGAGTGACCTCTGTTCGATTTAGTGCAGGAATAAATTCAAGGAAACACTAGAGATGTAGTAACATCCAAATCTAAGAATGAAGAGAATTTTACCTTGGTTGGAAAGGGAAATGAGTTAAAGGGAAAGAAGGCCCAAAGAAAACTAGATACTAGCCAGAACAATGGCAAGAAGAATGACTTGAGCAAGATAAAAATGTTTTTGTTGCCATTACACCTATGGACATAAGCATGCAGCAATGCAATTTATTTGCGAAACTAGAGTCCTCATAGAATACTTGGCATGATCACACCCAAAGATTTCTATGGGAGGAATCCAATTGTATCTCATTTCAAATTTTTTGGAGCTATTGTGTATTGTCATGTCTCCAAGAATAGCAAGAAGAAACTTGATCCTTCAACTAATATGGGAGTCTTTGTAGGATACATAGAGACACCACATAACTATAGGGTGTATGTGTCATCAACCAAGGTGATAGTAATGAGGAGAGATGTCAATTTGACAAGGAGAAAGCTATGAGATGCTCTCTAGAGTGAAAGTTGAGTATCCCACCATAAGAGGATCTTATAGCTCCTAAGGAGGACTCTCATGTAGAGCTTTAGGAGCTTTTGGAGCATCCACATGCATAGGATTAAACAAGAGGCCAAGTGGAGGCATCCACTTAACCAAAATATTTTATAGAGGGAGGAAGAGAACTAGAGAAGCTGATAGATTGGTAAAGGATGCACCAGAGCATGTGGGAGCTCCTTCATCTTAACATAGGAGGAGGAGGTCCCCATACAGGTACATTGGGTATATAGATCTCATGACAGAGCTCATTTCAGTCTGAGACTTCTTCATTTGACAAAGCAGTTTCTCAACCAGTGTGGGTTGATGCCATGATGGAGGAGTATAACTCCATCATGAAGAAAAATGTATGGGAGGTGGTGTCGAGGCCAAATAACAAGTGAGTAGTTGGTTCCAAATGGATCTACAAAGCAAAGCATGCAGCTGATGGGAGCATCGAGAAGTACAAGGCTAGATTTGTGGCCAAAGGCTTCTCTCGAGTGCAGGGAGTAGACTATGAGGAAAAATTTGCACCAGTGGTGGAAGCTCCACCAGATGGATGTGAAAACCACCTATCTCGATGGTGTTGTTGAGGAAGAAATTTACATAGAGCAGCGAGAGAGATTTGAGACATCTGACTGGGAGACGTGTGTAGACTCAAAAGAGCCCTGTATGGTCTCCAACAAGCATCCTAAGCATGGCACACTGAAACTTATACATATCTCAATGGATTGGAATTCACCAAAAGTGAAGAGATTGTAGGTTTTAACCCCGAACAGAAATTACCTGCATAAAAATTCTAGAAACTGAAAATAAACAATGGTGAGAGCATAACACATAAAACAAATATTTTCTCTTGGATCGCAAAACAGGGGCTACCAGATTGATTTTTCATTATGTTCATTTTAATGTTACAATACATATATATACATGCTGAAGCATCCATAAACCCCAATCCATTAACCCTGGATTAGAACATAACCATAGTTCCCTTGACCGAATCTACAAAATACAATGGACTGAAATCCATTGTGCCCAAAACCATGTGTTAAATCCATGCACAAAACCATAGGTAGGTCTGCCCACCTAATATAGGGTCCAAAATATTTTTTCCTGGGGTGTTGCCTTGGACCCCATAGAGGGTTGCTACCATCCCTGTTGCACTCAACACAATGAAGGGGGGCCTTGCTAGCCCCCCTCTAACCCCTTAGCTTTATTATAGGGGCTAGTTCTGGAAAGAATATGACACAACCCAACAAAGATGCGAACCTCTATCACATTGTGGTATATGGAAATTTTCTTATCTTGGCATTGTATGTTGATGACTTCATACTTAGAGGAGATGAGAAGTTGATCTGGTCTTGCAAGGAGGACCTTGCAAGATAATTTGAGATGAAGGACATGGGATTGATACATTACTTCCTTGTGTTGGAAGTATGGTAGGGTGATGGTGAAATGTTTGTGAGTTAGGGGAAGTACGCCTCTAAATACTTCATAGGTTTTACATGGAGAACTGCAAGCTTATGGACACACCTCTAGCTACAAACTAGAGGAAGGAGAGCGATTCTTCAAGAGAGGCAATAAATGCTACCATCTATAGACAACTTGTGGGATCCTTGATGTATCTGGTGAGCACAAGGCCCAACATATATTATGTAGCTAATCAATTAAGTCAAGACATGGTGAAGCTTACCAAAGCTTTATTGGAATGCAACAAACCATGTGTTGAGGTACCTCAGAGGCACAACCGAGTATGGGGTATGGTACACGAGGAGAAAGGGAGTGAAGCTCCAAGGATTCATTGATGTAGATTAGGCAGGGAGTCCATCAGACAAAAAAAGTATTTCAGCTGCTATATTCAGTGTTGGGTCTGCAACTATTTCCTGGTATACTAGGAAATAGAGGTATGTGGCACTCAACTCAAAAGAGGCTGAATAAATGGTTTCAAGTCAAGAAGCATGTGAGGCCATATCGACGAGGAAAACACTTGTGGGTCTTTTCAGTCAGTAGATGGATTCGACAATGATTTATTGTGATAAGAAGAGTTGTATCAAACTCTCTGAGAATCCAATATTTCATGACAGGTCCAAGCACACTGGTATCAGGTACCATCACTTGCAAAATTGTTTGCATAAGAGAATTATGATGCTACAATACATTCCAACTTAGAAGTAGGATGAAGATATATTGAAAAAGGCATTGTCAAGAGGCAAATTCAAATTCCACGGGTGTAGGATATGCATGGTGCAAACTCCATTTCTTACCAAGAGGAAGTGTTAGAAAATGTTGCAAGAAAGGCTAGATTTGACTTGTTCCTTACTCAAATTTAGTAATTCAATTTTCCAAATCAGGAAGATGACTTGGATGGCAATTAAATTCTATGACATGGCCTTGTCTACTTATTTACTTAATAAATTCAAGTTATAGGCTAGAAGTAGAGTTGTGCATGTAGTGTTGCTAAAATTTAGCAATCTAATTCATTTATTGTGAGTTTGACTTAGTTAACTTAGCCTAAATAATTAGTCAAGTCAGCTGAAAGATAGTTGAGTAGTAGAATTATTGTTAACTCAATGATCTCTTAGTTAAACTAGTCAATCAACCAAAAATATCCTAGACATGCATGTAATTTGGATTTCCAGATTGAAGTGGAGGAAAAAGCACATTGTAATTATTAATTGTATATTAGTTGAGTGTGCATGCTAGACATTGAGGTAGGAAATAAATTACTTGGGATTTTCACAATGAGACAGTGAATTCCACTATTATTTAAGAGTTAATTTCCTAGGAATTCTGCAAGGAAATAGGAGAAAGGTGGGGGCTCGAATTGGCTATGTGTTTCCTAGAGCAGGACAATGATTAAGAGAACAAGTTTACAGTGCACAGTGTGTTTCAAGATTGGAGGAAGATATTGTAATAGTTTATCATTCTCATATGATTAATGAAAAATGGTGGAAGGGTTTTTCCCTATTGGGTTTCCCTATAAATAATTGTATTCTTGTGTTGTTTTGATGGTTGCAAGTCATTGCATGTCTTTCTAAATAGTGATTTCCATTTCACATAATAGCATAGGAAAGTTGTAATCTTGTTTTCAATTCAAATACATCGGTAATAGAAAATTTATATTAATTTCTACACTCTTAGGGTGTTGTAGGGTACAAATATCTTAGCGATGGGCGGTTGAAAATGTTCCCAACACTCCCAGTTCTGCCTAGACCACGCTCTTTGAATTTAGGCTTCTAACCAAAAATAAAATAACATTTGGACAAGTGTATAGACCCTACCCTTACCTCACATTTGATGACTGGGTTTGATGGATTATAGTTGGTTTCAACATGGTTCCAATAGGGTGTGGTTTCACGAGTGCCCACTAGGTGTTGGACCTGCTAGCATGTCAACAAATTCATGTTATCCCACTTCCTCTCAACCCCAAAAACATAGCATATATGGACTAAAACGAAACCTAGGCTAGGTTCATAAAGCATAACTACAATTGTTGTGCGCCCACCCTCCTGTAGTTTCAAGGAGACTCATGGCCCAATTCTTGATACCTAAATTCTCATTTTTGACAGAATAACTAGCATAGGGATTAGTTAAACTATGTATACCCATAAATTTAGAAATCATCTAACTGAATATGAACACATAATTGCAGATTCACCACACACATAATAATAAATAGCATATTCTAGGAACACTTTAAAATTCATGTGCATACATGACACTGTTCTAATCATGAAGATACAATGAGTGTCAAAACTCAGACATTCATTTACATTTACAAACACACAAGATCTTGCAACATTCACAATGTAATCCAATTCATGACACTCCATAAGAAAATACGCATAAGAAATGTACACTTATATGTGTGTTTAGTGATGATTGAAAAATAAAGGAAGGACTTCAAATCTCCACCTAGTTGTAAGCCAACCACATTGCAATCTTTCTTGCAGCTGATTACCCTGAGCTAGATCCAAATTCTAGAGCTAGATCCAAAGTCTGAGGGGATGCATATTAAGGGAAATTCAAATTCGAGGCTTAATCACATAACTAGGAGAAGTAGTTCATTGTTTAGTTAGTTTGTCAAATTGTTTGCAATAGTAAGCACCAAAGTAACTCGCCAGCCGAATGCAACGACACACAAGTTGTCTCTAATCGTATTAGCAAAGGTCGAAGGGACAAAAGTAGAATTAATGTCCAGGAAATCTTGATAGGAAAAGTTGTCGCATTATTCAGACTCAACTACCCCCACAATATGAAGAGGCCAACAAATCATTGTCTTTATATAAGATAACGTGAATGGCAAGTGAAATAATAGCCTCGATATAGGCACAGGACAGTAGTAGCCTGCAAGTTGGCAGACTAGTGCACATTGTGAGAGTCAATTTTGTAGTTGTTAGATAATATTGTCTTAATATGTTTTTATCTTAATTGTTAATTATCTTAAATATAATGTTTTGTCTTAAAATAATTTTGTCTTCAACTGTTTTTGTCTTAAATATAAAGTTTTGTCTTTAAATATTTTTGTCCCAATATTGTTTGTCTTAAAATAATTTTGTCTTCAACTGTTTTTGTCTTAAATATAAAGTTTTGTCTTTAAATATTTTTGTCCCAAATTGTTTGTCTTAAATATAAAGTTTTGTCTTAAAATATTTGTCTTAAATATAAAGCTTTGTCTTAAAATATTTTTGTCTCAAAATGTTTTTGTCTTAAATTTTATATTTAAAACAATTCGATTGATACTAAGTTTTAATATAAAATAACTAAAATAAAAAGTAACCTTTTAAGACCACATCTTGGTATACTAGTGTAAAGAAGAGGGAAGAATGATGTTTACATAAACACGTATTTTCCACCGCTCTAGTAAGCTATGGCTCTATTGATATTTACATAAACACTTATTTTCAATTACTCCATGAAGATATGGCTCTATTGATGTTTACATAGACACTTATTTTCAATTGCTGCACAAGGATACATTACTCCTTTTAAAAATATGTCTATATTACACGTCATATTTTTTTGAGTTGTTGAGCTGTTTCATTCTTGAATGAATCCATGCAGATTTGGAATTTAGCCACAGGAAAACTCAAGCTCGCATTAACATGGCATATGGAGCCCATTTCAGTGGATATAGCACAAGAGGATGTACATTAAATGTGTCGACATGAATATACCGTTGAAACAAATTGATTGCCCACCATTATCAGTGGATATAGCACTCTTTTATAAATTCACTCCCTTTCTCGGCAGTGACTTTCGCCACTGCTGTAGCTCTTGTTCATAAAATCAATTTCAACTTTTTCATTTAAAGTCTACTTCCAATTCTCGTCGTTTGACAAAATATCACCTTAGAACTTTATATCAATCAACCATGGTGAACAATCAACCATATACCAAGTGCGTGTGAGTGTGGGTCGCACTTAGTAATCTGCGCCGTGATCTATCTTTTATGAGAAAGTGGAGCATTAGCAGTAACATTAATGATTACACTCCAATATTACAGTCTTGATATTAAATTTCATATGAATTACATGATATATCTTCATGAGAAAGTGGAGCATTAGCAGTAACATTAATGATTACACTCCAATATTAGAAAGTCTTGAAATTAAATTTCATATGAATTACATGATATATCTTTATGAGAAAGTGGAGCATTAGCAGTAACATTAATGATTACACTCCAATATTACAAAGTCTTGATATTAAATTTCATATGAATTATATGATATATTTAAGATCCATCAGTTGGTATATATGATCCATCATCCCACGGTTTGGGCTATGGATGGTACCATTATTTCACTCAAGCTACTGTTGCAGCTACTTATTCTCCAATCAAACTTATTCATCGACTTACTTATATAATATAATATCACTGATTGATCTCTTCCAAGGAAAGCAAAAAATTAACTTTGGTTTGATGCAGGCAATATAAGGTATTGATTTTTCACCATCCATTCCAAATCCCAGTGACTGCTACCAATGTTTCTTAGCGTCCAATATGCCCATCCGAAAGAAGCTTCACCGTATACTTGTAACTGTGCATCTCCGTACCTTTGATAATCCGACTGTGTCGCACTGTTCAGTTCCCACTCATCCACCCATTCCCCTACAATAAAATCACAAAGTTATGAAACACAATTTTGTCCCTTTTGTATATGGTAAGAATGATACTAGTGCATGATTAGATTCATACTTTTTATAGAGAGAGCCGCGCTAAAGCAGTTAAATGCAGCGATTTTTTATATTTACCAACAAAAATGAGAGGACCATTGGCCGAGACGAGGCTCTGCAGAGTTTGAGCTCTTGTGGTTTTGATGTAGTCGATGTTCTGCTGAACCGTCATATTTTTGAAAGTGGCATCATCGAAGAGATTGTAGTAATGCACATCCACAACGGTGCGGGATAAGCCGTTGTTCATTTGAAACAACTCTTTTGGATCTGCAGAACCGATTCTGTTGCACATTATCACATAGGCCGACGACGAATACTTTCTAACGATGTCGTAACCCCGTGAATAGTAATCAGTCACATTGTTCAAACTTACTGCAGGCGACCGTGGCTCATTCAATAGCTCAATGCCCAAAAGGGCGGGGTGTGCAGCATATCTGTCAATGACAGGAGCAATTTTTTAAAATTTGCTATGGACCTGACTGAATGCTAAATTTTCTACTATATCCAGAAATCTAGTTATTCTATGGAGCAGTTTTTTATGCCATGTCAAAATCTATCGAAATTAATTACTGCTATAGGAATTTGTTGTACCTCGCAGCAAGAAAATCAATGACAGATAGACTCTTGTCGATGTTTTCTTGCGACTCAGACCATTCTATAAATCCATCTCTGGTGCCACTGTGCTCATAACCGTTTTGTGAACCCGGAGCAGCATGGAGATCGATAATCACCTTAATGCCATGGTTCCTGCAGCATGGTTTTCACAAAGTTAGTTAACCTATAGTCCATTATCTGGATTTCTGTTTGTTTGTAGGGTTGAAAATTTTCCGAATGAAGACCAGTTTTCACTTACTGTGCCCACGAGAAAGCTTTGTCGAGACAAGCTAAGGATCCTCCAACAAATGGAGCAGGAGGCTTTGGATCACTAGCAATCCACCATCCAACTGGAATTCTGACAGCACTTATCCCGTTCTTGGACATGAAAACGAAATCATCCTCTGTGATGAAGGTGCTTCGATGTTCCTGAGAGACCAAAAAGTAAAATCATGAGAAGCCCCATTCGGTACTATTTCTCAAGAGAATAGAGTAAGATGTTTAGTAGGAATTTCCCATTACGTTCAAGACTTGTGTAGCTTTCTCGGGTCCATAACCGTTTGAGATTTGAAACTCCCCCTGCATCGTCCCTACGATGGTCATCTCGAAAGTTGCAGCATTATCGTCGTCCCAACCAGGCTCCCCTTCGAAATCGGCAGTCAGCTGATCTTTAGATTGCGCCTGCGTGTGTCGAATATTAACAAAAATATATATATGAGGTTAATGGTTGAATATGAATCTGAAATCAATGCTTATCACTTATTTTGTTTGACTCTATCAAATTTAGACCCATCCCTTGTGACCTTCCTATCTACAAGATGCTTTTGGCTCATGGTAATCCAATTGAACACACTCTTTTATATATATATATAGCCCCTTGCAAAAGTCCTTGAAGATGGCGATCCTTGAAATCTCTGATAACATACCTGCATGTACATTCCATTGAGGACTTTGATATGCACACTATTGGCATTGGCCTGGTTTCTAATGATCTGAAATGTTTCGGAGCTGTTAGGTGTGGTGGCTACGGCCTCCACAATACCCCCTCCTCCATTATCGGCTCCTACAAACTGCTTATTGAAGACTCTAAGTTGGTAGTAGCCATCTCTCACACGCCATAACTGCAGCAGTACAAGTTAGTCTCAGAATTCATCATCAAAGAAGCGAAAAGGAGGGGCACAAATTTGTCAACAAACACATACGCTGAAAGTTTCCCATCCCGAGGGATTAGTTCTGTTTACTGCCATGATCGTCCCCCCTCCATCTTCTGCAACCACGTAGGTTCCCAGTTTCATCGATTTTAGCTGGATCTGCGTCCCATCCTGAGAAAATCAAACATTAAAACCTAAATAAGAATACACAACTCGAGCTACTGATTGTAGGAGCAACCGATGGAATTGCAAAGTCCAATAGGAGCACAACAAAACGCATACCAGCAGATCCTTGTCAGGAATCCCATCAAAGAGTGACGGCTTGATCCATCCTTCGATCACGAGCCACCCTCCCAAATTTACAGAATGGTACTTCTCCGTGTCGTTGGTAAGTCTCCTCGCTTCTAATATCTTCCTTCCATAAGCTACAGAGATGAATAGTGGAAATAAGCTTATTCAGTTAACATTCATAACTGAAAAGCTTTACTAAAATCATAACTGAAAAGAAACCTCCAATTTTCAATAAACTTCGAATAAATTGAGATTCGAATAATGTACCGAGGGAAGACGTGAAAACCAAGAGAGTAATAACAAATCGAAAGCATCTTTGAGACCATTTTCTGGCATGGACATCGATATAAGCTGCCATTATGAAATCTGCACATTAATATCTTAATATCATGTTGACAGTTGAAACATTTTATAGAGACATATACGCATCTAATGGATCGCAGAATCGTATAGAGTCAACGCACAAGTTGTAGGAATCTAATTAGGTAATTTCCTCGCGATCCGGGTCAAAGATGGTACAACTCCACTGGATTTAGAATGCAAAAGTCTCATGTATCCCTGTCAGAGAGCGCAAATAAAGCACATTACTGTTGGATTTATACATAAAATACAAAGGCCTAAGGTTTGAGTCAAAGCTTTTTTGTAAAGTGTGCTTCTGGAACAGAGCGTGACATGCTTGGCTCAAAGTTTCTAGAATAGGAACGTGACATACTAATTCAGAAATTTGTGGCTCACATGTGGCTGACTTGATGTCCAATGGTGCTCATAAAACGAAAACCATTATTATAAAATTGTTACATCATCACAACGGTACATCTTTATGCTTGTTCAGAGGTTAAATTATTAGCCGAAGGCTCCCCTATTTCAACCTCGGGTGGAAGAGTCTGACGTTCACTTCTTTCAATAACAAAATTTGGACGGGCAAGATTAAATAGAGGGCGAATATGTTCTGAATATGCTTCGTCTAAGAAGCATATCTACGGCTCTGCTGCGAGGGAGCATGAAGTGATTTGCGGTAAATGTTAGATGTTATTTTTTTAATTAAAATTTAGTGATCTTTATTGTGGGGGATAACGTGGCAGCAAAGTAAATCAAAGGATATGAAATGTAATTTGAAAAGTCTAGCTCCTGCGATGTGAATAGTTTCGAGAAGAAAAAGGGCTAGAGAGGCCAGTGTTGGAGATACTATATACCTAGGGCCTTCATTACTGGCACATGCAGACACTTAGTTAAAGCATGGGACTACATGCAAGATCTTTTATGCATGATTACTCCCTGATTTGCTCCTCCTTTCAATCCGCAACTGGCTAGTTCTCTCCGGAACCTGTTGTAGGTGTTGAGTCTTCTCATTGATCACCACTATGGCGCATTACCTTGGGATCTTCACCCAGTAATGCTATATCATGAGCATTGTAACCTATTTTCTGAATCAATCATTCTATTTTTTTCGATTCTTTTAGTGTTTTTTCTCTACAACGTTGT
The DNA here is from genome assembly GCA_000404065.3 of Pinus taeda. NCBI lineage: Eukaryota > Viridiplantae > Streptophyta > Pinopsida > Pinales > Pinaceae > Pinus > Pinus taeda. The sequence goes on from APFE030802101.1 coordinate 13,641, forward strand.
GTGTTCAACCTTTACTAGCTAGATTCATCTATGCAGGGTTTCTAACACATTTACATGGTATCAGAGCCCGCAGGTTGCTAGATAAAAGGCGCACCAATACTTTATTTTGCAGACATTACAACTTGGAGATAGAAGATTGACAAAAAAATGGAGTTTCCCAAAGCATTGATATTAACACCGTACAACTATCACGAATGGAAGGACCAAATGGCTTGATACCTTCGTCATAAAGGGTTGTACAGGATTACCATGGCTGCAAAAGTGGAACCCACTTCAGCGATAGATAAATCCAAGTACCTCAACTTCATGGATGAGGCCCACAGATCCATATGCATGTGCATCTCCCCGGAGTGCAGTTTCATCTATCTGCCTACAATACTCCCAATGAGATTTAGAAAAGGTTGAAGAACTCTACGGGAAACAAGATGAGATGAAAGGACATCTGCTCGAAGTGGAGCTGCTCTCATTGGATCCACGGAACTATGACAGAGTTCAAGACTTCTTCACCAAATATAATAATCCATTGCTACAACTCTAGGGTTGTGGAATTGACAAATTCAAGGAGGAGAGTCACCAAGTTCTCTCTATTATGTCAAAGCTCAAACCAGAATACTCCGTCTTTGTGTCTACATTTCATTCAGTAAAGCTTGCAACAGGTAAATCCTACACTATGCCTTCTCTCAAAGAGTTCATGGAGTCCCTCACTTTAGAGCAAGATAAACTCATTGGTATGGGGAAAATCAAACCTCTAAAAGCACATGCACTTGTTGTGCATGATGGCAGCGACAATAAAAATCACAGATCTGATTCAAATCAGAAAAATCAGTAGCAAAAAGACAAGGGAAAAGCGCATTCCCATCCAAAGAAGGAAGGGTACACCAAGCCCTTCAATGACTCCTTCGACTCTAGAAATGAGAAAGGGAAGAAAGGAGACAAATGCACCTACTGTCACTAAAGATTCTATCCAGAATTCTCTTGCATGAAGAAACAAACTGACCAAATGGTAGAAATCCTTCAAAAGCACAACCTTAGGGACCACATCCCTCAGGGAGCCAATAAGACAACTTAGAATCTGCCACACGGGAAAAGTAACAATTTTGATGCTTTAGTTGCAATTAACTCTTCCCCTGATGCATGGATTATAGATTTTGGTGCATCACATCATATTGCTGCTGCAAAAGAAGTCTATTCCTCTTTGGATGCATGCAAAGGACCTCCCATCCTCATAGCAGATGATTCACCTATTGAGGTCATCGAAAAGGTAGAGTGGAACTTTTACACGGAAGCTTTGAAGATGTGCTTCATGTTCCAAAACATTCAGTAAACCTACTTTCAGTTTATCATATCACTCATTTTGACACTAGAAAGAAAGCGGAATTCACTCCAAATACAATGAACATATATGACCTACACAGTAGCTCCAAAATTGCAACCGGTAAGGTAAACAATGGAGCTAGACTCTATACATTTTCTGAATTTATTGAATCTGAATCCTCCTTATTGCTTACACATGCTGATGATAATAATAGGATTTATCACGAGAGGTTTGGTCACTTAAATTATAGGTATATGTAGCAGCTTAGCAAGCATGAGATGGTGGAAGGTTTGCCAAATATCAGTTTCTCCAAATGAGTTTTTGAAGGGTGTGTCCTTGGCAAACATCCTAGAAAAACGTTTGACACCGGCAAGACTCAGAGAGCATTCTTTCCTCTAGATCTGATACATAGTGATCTCATGGGGCCTTTTCCTCATCCTTCCATCAACAAAGCAAGGTATGTGCTTACATTTATTAATGATTTTTCATGGTATACTTAGGTGTATCCTCTCAGGGCCAAATCTGAAGTTTTTGCGCACTTTGAAGATTTCAAAGCACTAGTTGAGACACTGTGAGAGAGAAAGATCAAAGCCCTCTGTACAAATAATAGGGGGTAATATATTAACACAGCACTTCAGAACCTTTGCCTTGAGTCCGACATATAGTTGCAGCACACAGTTCCATACACTTCATAGCAGAATGAAGTTGCTAAGAGAAAGAACTGATCTCTCAAAGAGATTGCTTCCTGCATGCTAAGTCACTACCTCATAAGCTATGGGCTAAAGCACTTAACTGTGCTAACTACATCCAGAACAGATCTCCTCATAAGTCTGTCAAGGATTAGACCCTCTTTGAGGCTTGGAGCGACACTAAACTGAAGGACACCTACTTCCCTGTTTTTGCTCCCGAGCATAGGCCAGGATCCCCTCTAAAAAGAGGAAAGCTCTTGATCCACAGAGCATTAAGTGCATCTTTGCTGGATACCCTGATGGTGTGAAGGGATACCGGCTCCTAATTTCCTCTACAGACAAGCTCATCATTGAGCGAAGTGTCAAATTTGAGGAAAGTCTCTCGCATGCACCTCAATTACCGCATGGAGACACCTTTTATCTACCTCATGTCCGAGATGATGATTCAGTACATGCAGATGCCGAGGTAGAGCATGCAGATGCAGAGACAGAGTCTTCAGATACAAATCTAGTGCATGCATATGATGATCCACATCCAAGCCTAGATCGGGCTTCCAGCAGTGAATCAACTTCCCCTCTCATAAATCAGAGAACAAGGAGCTTAAGTGAGATATATGAACAAGAACACCCAGCTGCTAGAAATGGTCTTGTGGGGGATAATTCTGATCCAATGGAGGACTAGCTCGGAGTTTATTTAACCTCCTCTTGCCCTCACCGCCATCGAACCAACACCATCCTGGCATTGTCATTTGGTTTAGTGTTCTGATTCGCAGTCTTACGCTGAGGTTGCTAGGCATCCCTCTTGGGAGTTTTCCATGGAGGAGGAGTATAACTCCCTCCTCGAGAAGCATACCTGGGATTTGGTCCCCTTTTCTTTAGGAAGGTAACTTGTCCAATGCAAATGAGTCTACAGGACCAAGAGTGTTCCAGATGGGCAAATCACCAGACAAAAAGCCAAGCTAGTAGCCAAAGGCTTCCAGCAAGTGCATGGCATTGATTATGATGAGACCTTTGCTCCAGTAGCAAAGATGGATTCCATATGCCTTGCACTTGCCATTACAGCTACCCAGGGGTGGGAAGTACATCAGATGGATGTGAAGAATGCCTTTCTTCATGGAGACCTATGTAAGGAGATCTACATGGAGCAGTCACATGGTTTCATTCAAGATTCATCTTTGGTTTGCAGACTGAAGAAATATCTCTATGGCCTTAAGCAGGCCCTAAGAGCTTGGTATGCGAAGATGGATTCTTTTCTCTTATCACAAAACTTCGAAAGATGTAAGTCTGATCCGAATGTTTACACGCTCAGGACACATGATTCTCTTCTTATCTTAGTTTTGTATGTGGACGATCCCCTGGTCACCAACAGCTCGACTTCGGTGATTGTTGCAGTCAAGAGGGCCTTGCATGATAGGTTTTTGATGACAAACATGGGTCCATTACACTTCTTTCTTGGTCTTGAAATCAGCCAGGATACCACAGGCATCAAACTCTCTCAAGCTAAGTATGCACGGGATATCCTTGAGAGATTTCACATGACTGACTACAAGCTAGCACCGAATCCCTTTCTATCTAGGGTCTGCCACTACTCTCTACCGACAGCTAGTGGGGAGTTTATTGTACTTCACCCACTCCAGACCAAATCTCTCATATGCAATAGGGGCAGTTTCCAGATACATGCAGGTGCCACATGAGCTACACTGGAATGCTGCCAAGTGCATCCTCCGATATGTGTAGGGCACCATCACCTTCGGGATCCATCTCCTTTGCTTCACAGATTTTGATTGGGCGGGTGATAACATTGATCACAAGTCCACCTCCATATATTCACTCAGTCTAGGGTTTGGCCCTATCTGTTGGTCGAGCAAAAAACAGGCTACTATTGCTCTCTCTTCAGCTGAGGCCAAGTACAGAGGAGTAGTCAACATCACCATTCAGGCTTTGTGGCTACAACACTTTCTCACTGAGTTGGGTGTCCAGTTCCACCAGCCCATTGTCATCTGGTGTGACAACCAGAGAACTCTCAAATTTTGCAAGGATCCAGTAAGGAGACAACAGAGGAAGCACATAGAAATCCATATGCACTACATCAAAGACATAGTACATGATCAGGTCATTGATTTCCAGTTCTGTCCTTCATCAGGAACAAACCACAGACATCTTCACCAAGACATTCACTGAGAAGAATTTTCACTCTCTGCGTGATCGTTTTGGAGTGAAAGACAAAGTTGCTTAGCAACTGTCTTTTCTTCCTCTTTTTTTTTTTATTACATTGTATTTTGAGGGGGGGGGGTTTCCCACGAGGTTTTCCCTCTTTCCTCAATTTTAGTACAAGTTGCACTGTATTTTGGGTGACCTTTGGCCTTAGTTGCCAGGGCCCATTTTCAAGTTTTCCCCATAGTGGTGTTCAGGGGGGGTGTTGGAGATGCTACACACCTAAGATTTTCATTACTGGCACATGTGGACACTTAGTTAGAGCATTGGACTACATGCAAGATCCTTTATGCATGATTTGCTCCTCCTTTCACTCCTTAACTGGCTAGTTCTTCTACATGATTTTCTCCCTGACTTTCTCCTCCTTTCACTCTACAACTGGCTAGTTCTTCTATAGGATTTACTCCCTGATTTGCTGCTCCTTTCACTCCACAACTGGCTAGTTCTCTCTGGAACTTGCTATAGGTGTTGAGTCCTCTCATTGATCACCACTATGGCGCATTACTTTGGAATCTTCACCCAGTGATGCTATGTCATGAGCATTGTAACCTATTTTCTGAATCCATAATTTTTTTGTTCTTTCGATTCTTTTAGTGTTTTTGCTTTGCAAAGCTGTGTGTTCAACTTTTACTAGATAGACTTATCTGTGCAGGTTTTCTAACACATTTACAACTAACCACACCACTGTGGTTGAATGTTGAGCGGCAAGTTGAATGCCTCAACATCACCACAGATCCATTAATCATAAGAGCTAAAGCGTTTCAAGCATTAAACATGGATCGGTTAATCGTGCCGGTCAGGTAAAGTGTTTCCATCCTAGTGGGCATTTCTGCTGTTGGCTCAAAGCTCGAGAGAACCAGAACTGCGTACGTATCTAAATGTACAATCCTACCGAGCGAGACATTTATCTACGGATTCGTTGTTGACAGGGTATGTTTAAGACATTTTCTTTTCAATACTTGCATCTTAACTTGGTTATATTGTGTTGGGAATTTGTGGCCTAATGTTAATAATGTATGCAACCTGGGACATATTTCTATCATGGCCACTATGGTCTCCAGTGTTCGGCTGGTTTGTATGGCTCTTTGACAATCGACTCTGCAAAAACAAAGCCCTTCGTCCATGACACAGAACTGAGCATCATCCTCGATGATTCGTGGCATACTATCACGTACTAATAGGTTGTGGGCCTCTCATCCAATCCTTTTGTTTGGGTTGGGGAACCTCAGGTATATATATCGTCTCCCTCGTACTCGGTTTGAAATCGTGATTGATTGAAACTCAACGAACAAACGTTAATTTGTGGGTTGATATTGCAGCCTCTATTGATAGAGGGCCGAGGAAAATACAACTACTCAGTAGACACCAGTAAAACTTGCAACGCTACCAGCAACCAATGTTCGCCCTACATTCTACCGGTGAAACCTGGAAAGACACACCGCCTGCAGACCACCAGCGTAGCTTCTTTATTGACCCTCAATTTCTTTAGCTTCGGGACATCATGTGGGTAAATGTTAGGCCTCTGGCCTAATATGTCATGTTAAGGGTTTGATTCGATCGCCTTATTTTGTATTGAAATTTTTACTTTCAAGACTACAGGGTTTTGTTTGTCGACCACAATTGAATTTGTAGTTACAACGTTGCGATTATAATGATATTAATATATAGATTGATAAATGATGATCTATATAGTTTAGTTGGTGTTTTCTGTGTATTAGATAGTTCGCGTTTGGAATCAGCACCATCAATTCTACAAAAAACTGTGCCTTCATCAGTTCTGGTATTTCAATACAGCTTAACATTGTCTTCACGTTAATTGTTTGAGACAGTAACATCACATTTTATGTTTGCCTTCTATATAAATTGCAGGTGAAGAGAAAGCTACTCATCTGACAAACTCGATTAAAAAAAATGGCTTAGTAATGGGATGAAGGGAATTATACCATGGAAAATCCTTTCTATTTATCTTTATTTTTATTTATACTATTGGCTTTCAATACTTCTGCGTTGTACACATTGTTGATGTTTGTTTTTAGTTGAAACGGTAGAGGAAATTATGTTTAGCGTTTTGAGTGAATCATATAAATGATAAAGGCACTTAATCAATAACTTATTATTTACAACAAAACTTTAGCAATAACAAAACCAAATAAATATAGGAAACAATGTTGCAGGGAGAGGAGGGTTTGTGTTGTATGCATT
>APFE030802107.1:0-72422 GCA_000404065.3 Pinus taeda
CTCTGGGAGCTTGCTTCAAGCCATAAAGGGCCTTCTTCAGTCTGCACACATGGGACTCCTTCCCATGCACCTCAAAGCCCTGTGGCTGCTCATGTACACCTCCTCTTGTATGAAGCCATTGAGAAATGCAGTCTTCACATCCATTTGGTGGATCTTCCAGCCCATCTCTGCTACTATCGATATAATGGAGCGGATCGAAGTATATCGAGCCACAGGAGCGAAGGTCTCCTCATAATCAACTCCCTCTACCTGGGAGAACCCTCTAGCCACAAACCTCGCTTTGAATTTCTCAATGTTACCATCTGCAGCATGCTTTACCTTGTAAAGCCATCTGGAAGTAACCACCGACTTGCCCTCAGGCCTCGGCACCACCTCCCAAACATCATTCTTCATGATAGAAGAATACTCCTCCTGCATGGCCTCTCTCCAGACCTGCTGGCTAGCTTCCTCCTCATAGCTAGAAGGCTCAGAGTCAAGGATGCTGGTAACCATCGCCATATAGCTACAAAATCTCTCAGGTGGTCTACTCTCTCTGACCGGCCTCTTCGGCTCAGCAACAGATGTGGCATCTCTCAAAGTGTCCTGAAGCCACTTGGGCTTCCTCTTCCCTGAGCATGCTTCTCCCATAGGAGAATGAAACTCCTCCTCCTCATCAACATCAGTAGTCTGAACTCCTGACTGTCTGTATGTTGTCCTCATGCCTGCACCTGAACCTGTAGAAGCTGAGTTACCGTGTGAACTGTCCATTAGTGGACTCCCTAGTGAACTGCTCTGTGACCTGCTCGGAGCACCACCCCTCTGGCTTGATGAGCCACTGCTCACTGACGGACCTGACATCCTCATAGATGTACCTCCTGATCCTCCTAATCCTTGCCCACTGGATCCCTGCGACTGACTCAACTGCTGCTGAGGGTCTGGCTGATCCAGATACTCCAATTCTCGTGATCTCCTAAAGGCCCTGTCCTCCTCGAATTTCACATCCCGTCTGACAACAACTCTCCTCTGTGCAGGAATGTAAATCCGAAAGGCCTTTGAGGTCTCACTGTAGCCCACAAAGATACCCTTCTCTGCGGTGGGCTCTAGTTTGGTCCTCTTCTCCTTGGGTATATAGAAGTATGTAATGCATCCAAAGATATGAAGATGACCAATATCAGGCTTCCTCCCAGAGAAAGCCTCCTCCGGAGTCATGTGTCCCAAGGCACGATGCGGACTCCTGTTCTGCAAGTAAACAACTGTGTTGCAGGCCTCTGCCCACAAAAACAATGGCAACCCCTGATCATGTAACATGGCTTTGGCAGCCCCTATGATGGATCTGTTCTTCCTCTCCGCAACCCCGTTCTGTTGGGGGTTGTAAGGAACAGTGAACTCCCTCCTAATGCCTGCCTCCGCACATAGTCAACAAACTCTCCAAGGGTGTACTCTCCTCCATTGTCCGACCTCAGGGACTTGATCTTCCGACCTGTCTGTGTCTCCACAAGAGCTCTGAACTCCTGAAACCGCTTGAAGACCTCACCCTTGGTCTTCAAGAAATAAATCCAGGTCCTCCTGGAGTGATCATCAATGAATAAAACATAATACTCATATCCACTCAAGGAAACATGAGACATCCGACCGCTCACATCAAAATGTATCAAATCAAGTATCCAGTCGCTCTGCTGTCACTGCTGGGAAAAGGGGATTTGGCAAACTTGCCCATAGCACATCCTCTACAAGTATCAAAGTGATCAGTACTGAAATCTGGCATACCTGTAGTGATCTCCCGCAAGGTCCTCAAGGCTCCATGATACATATGTCCCATCCTGCGGTGCCAAATCTCACACTGCTCAGAACTGCTAGCTTTGCTATCGGTACTACTACTCAATGCCAAAAGGGGCTGGAATACAAATCTGTACACCTTTGCATGGCGTACACCTATCACTCTAACTGACTCAGCTGGAGCGCCCCTAGGATACATCAACACCTGTCCTCCCCTGAACAGTACCTCATATCCTCTGTCCTCCAAAGCTGAGACAGATATGAGTTTCTTCCTCATCCCTGGCACATAAAGAACCTCTGTCACTTTCAAGGGAGGTTTGGACTCCCTCTGAAATGTCAGTGTCCCCACCCCGACTGCTCTAACAACTCTGTCATCACCGAGTACTACCTCTACATTAGTGCCACTCTCTGAAAGCTCTGAGAAGTACTCACGGACTCCTGTCATATGACGTGAAGCCCCACTGTCTACATACCAGATACCTGTAGATGCTCCACTAATCGAGGGAAAAGCATGCTCCCTCTGAACCTGTATGGCAGGTGATCCTGCACTAGAGGACTCACACATAGTGAACGCAAACTCCCGGTCAAAACGACCTGCAAAGTCCTCAATCTCTGCTGAAACTGCCAAACTCTTGTCCTTCCCCTTCTTCTTCTTCTTCTCCGGACACACAACTGCATAGTGTCCCATCTTTTGACAATTCCAACACTTCACCTTGAAATAGTCCTTCTGTGTGTTTACCTATTTACCTTTACCTTTGCCTTTGCCCCCACCACTGCTTGTGGAAGCCTGCTTCTTCCCTTTGCCTTTCTTGCCTCCTGCCACCAGTGCTACATCCTCATTCTGCTCAACTGGCTTGGTTGCCCCAAGCTGACCTTTCCTGATCTCTGTCTGAATGCAATCATCCCAAAACCTCTCCCATGTGGGAAGGGTCTCACGAGCACAAACCCCATCAACAAAGTTCATCCATGAACGGGGGAGGCCATTTACCGCAATCCGTACCAACTCAGTGGGTGGAATGGCCTCTCCAATCGCTGCCAACTCATCTCTCACATTAGTAATCTTAGTGAGATATCCAGCTGCACTATCATTGCCCATCTTAATGTTTTTCAGTTTCTCCTTCAAAACCATTTTCCGGTTCTCATTGGTACTCTGGTAGAGATTGGACAATGCTGTCCACATCTCATGGGCATTGCTCTTTCCTCTCACATGAGGAATGCAATGGTCTTTGATTCCGTCTAGAATCAGCCTCTTACCCTTGTTGTTCTTTTTATTATAAGCAGCCAACTGAGTAGCATCAGTAGGCACAACAACAGGGGTCTGTGTGGTATGCACCATGATATCCCAGACTTCTGCCTCCTCAAAGATACTCTGCATTCTCTCTTTCCAAACGCTGTAATTTGTATGCCCATCCAACCTATCATCCACCCTCAATCCCAATGACATCCTGCTATCCTAAAACTGAAAAATAGCACTGCTGTAGTAAAGATAAAACCTGCTGTTTATGAAAAATCAGCTTGCTGGAATTTTCTGAGTGAAAAATTAGCAGCTGTAATTTTTCTCTTTTGTTGTCCCAAACCGCTCTTCAGCACTCAACCTCTGATACCATGTTAAAATTTCTGTTTTCCCACCCCTGTTTTCAGTTTCTCCTTATTTCTCCCATGTAGTTAAATGCCCTTTCCCATAACCATACAATCAACAAGCTGGAAAAAATAAATTTTGCTGAAAACACAAATTCTAGAAAATTTACAGAATGCTGGAAATTGCAGAAATAAAAATCAGCAGTAATAAACAACCATTAAAACACATTAAAACACTGATATTTTTGGTCAACGTGACCCTGGAAAAACCCCCTAAAACTCTTGGGGAAAACCAGTTTGAGAGCTCTTCTTTATTTCTGAAAAATGTCTTTTTACAGTAAGAGAAATATTCAGCAAAAATCAGCAAGCAAACCTTTACAACTTATCTCAGCCTTGCTGAAAAACTGCCCTGCTGAAACTTCGCGGTTGTTACTCCGCTGCTGATACTCCGCAGCTCACTGTCTAGAAATCTCCCTTGCTCTCTTGCTCTCCTTCTCTCAATCTGCTCATGAAAGAATTGAATCGAATGTGATCTTTTCCTCCTTTTCCTCCCTTAATATAACTCCAAGTGACTTTTGGGTGATCCAAGTGACTTTTGGGTGATCTCTAAATCCAATGGCTGAAATAGATTTAGATCAATGGCTGAGATTAAATGCACATTTAAATCTCACTTTCTATTTTTTAATTCACCCCACTTTAATAAAGACCCACTTAGTCATTTATTTCCAAAGTCACTTTTCCTTTCTAATTTTTCATTGACTTTATAAAAGTCACTTTAAAATTAGACTTAGTAACTTTATCACTTAAAGTCACTTTTAAATTAGATTTTAACTTTATAAAAATTATAAAGTCACTTTAGGAGAAAAATTAAAATCTTTTGGACACTTTTCCCTAGGCCAAAGATCAAACCCTAAGGGAACCACCTGTCCTCCAGTACCAAATTTCAACATATTTATTGTATTCCTTGCATCATGGGTTTCATGAGCAAGAAGTGTTTTTCATAGGTCAAAGACTTCTTCTTGATGTCTTTAAGTTTTGTTGTCTTATTATGAATATAATTAAGAAGTCATGAAGTCATGTTATACATGTCAAAGTTACACTCCAAGACATTGTCACTATCTCTCTTGCAATCGGCTAAAAGGAGGACAATATTCTCCTTAAGGTAATGTCGACATATCTCCAGAATCTCATGTCAACCTAAATGACAAGCATAAGTCACTATATATATAGAGTAACCTCAGCTCATAATCGTCAAGCAATTCGGACATCTTTTTTTCTGAAACAATACAAATCTCAGAGCGAAGAAGGTAAGGGTATTACATTGAAGAAGGAAGGTGACTATAGGTGGGTAAATGTCTTAAGGGTTCTTGGACTAAGTCTGTGATCTAAGCTAAGGATCAAAGTCTGTTCTAAGACAGTGGCAACGACAGTTAAGGGCTATATCAAGCGTTGAATGGTGATAGAAGAAGACCGAAGACAGAGAGTCTATCTTGGACCGAAAGACGAGATCAGTGTAGGTCGAGGACTGTGTCTAGGGTTGCAAAGGAAAAAGGAGACCAAGACTCTCCTAGTGACAATGTGATAACAGTGCGAAGAAGGATTGAAGAGATACAATGCAAAGGAGGAAGATTGTGAAGGCCGAAGAGTTGAAGAGATAGTGAGAAGTGTCTTGAAGAAGAACTGAGTGAAGTATTTTGTCAAGGGTCTTGCTATTCGTCAATAAAAGAATCTATAAGAAGAGATTGAAGGGTTTTCCTCTCAAGAGGAGAGGTTTTGTCCCTGGCAGAAAGTCAACGTCGTTTGTTTTTGTCTCTTTATTTTGGTAGCTATTTGATGAAGTAAGAAATACACACACTAATGATATCAAGAAAAGATTGTGCTAATAAGCTAAAGATAAAATACCTCACAAGTAGTTATCATGCTAAGAAGAATCACATAAACTACATTTGCCTAGATTCTTCAACATGGTATTGGAGCTAAGGTGTTGAAGTCAAAGAAAGGGCAGTAAAAAGAGACATCAAAGCAAGGTTTAAGGGTTGAAGGATCAAGTCTACAACAACAAAGATTTTTTTTCATATACAACCTTCAAACAGTCTATGCTACTCTCAGTCTCGGTACTATTAAGATCTCGATGCCACAATAGGATTAAGCAACCTCGGTCAAAGAATAAAGTTTTGATCACAAGTACAAAACTCACATTCTTTCTGAGATGATTCGGTGAAGAACAAGGATTGTAATCCGCATTACAGGAGAACAATATCTCAAACATCTGAAATCTTGGACAAGGTACAGAGGAGCAGACATCTCGGATAAAGTGCAGTGGGACAGTATTTCAGATAAATGAAGTGGCTCAGAATCTCAGATGAGGACAACAGTCCTGTGTTTCTCGGATGGACATCATGATCTTTGTCTCGACATACCTAACACAGTCATGTGTGATGTGGAGGATCCATGTGATCTCATAGTTACATAGTTATAGTCTCATGAGGAGGATCTCGATGTGTTATACATCCTAAACATAGTGATGACCTCCGCATAGTTGCAATCATGATGAAGACCTCAATACAACTATCATATATATACCTTAGAATGGAGATCTCATTGTTGTAACAAAGATCTCGATGAAGATGTAGCATTGGTGCAGCAGTGATGAAGATCTCAATGAAGGTGCAGTCATGGTGCAATAATAATGAAGATCTTTGTGGTGCAGTAGTGATGGCCTCAATGGTGGAGCAATGACGATGATCTCAGCAGTGACAAAGAAGATGAATTGAGAAGGTCATGAAGCAGTTTTTGATGTCAAGGCCACTAATGTCATGGTGCTAAAAGGTCTCCAAGGAAGTTGTGATGAAAGGATACTAATGATGGGCAACTCAAGCAAAAGAAGCATCAAGGTGAAGATCTCCTCTTCACACACCAAGTAAGTATCTTTCAACTTTATAATTAGATTTGGTTTATTTCATGATTGCAAGGGGATTTATAAATCGGTTAGATAATCAAAAGTCCTTGCATAGAAGAAGGAGGATTATCATAATCCTCATAGAAAAGAGAAATCGTTGATATCTATGAAAAAGGTCTATGAAGGTCAAGCATTGCTTGAGTCCATCGAGAGATTCATAGATTCATATGATATCACTCAAAAGTCCTCTCATACCTAAATAGCAGAAGAGGAGACATAAAGAAAGATGTATGAAATGCTAGATATACTCTTGGAAGTTAAAGTAAAGAAGGTCACTTAGACCTACACAATAGTAAAGGTATCAAAGAATGAAGGAATAACTTCATGAAGATCTAGGAAAGATGATAAGAAGGTAGTCATCATTGATGAGCAAGGTAACAAATATCAATGAACAAAGAAGGTTACCTCACTCGATAATTTGTGATAGAGAAAGACAAGTTGCAATCTATAGTATTAAAGGATAAAAGAATTCAACCATGTGCAGAAAGGAAAGGCGAGATTGGTCCTCAAGCAAAGACAAAAATAATCATAGTTAAGATTCAATGCTATAGAAAGATTTTGGAAACTCATGTCATTGAAAGATGGAGAAAGCTGAAGAAAAGGGCCAAGGAAAGAGGGAGTAACAAATCTCTTCTATGAGTAAGATAATATCCCTCACAAAAGGGTCCTATCATAAGCTCCTAAATCTTATGCTATAAGATATGACAATGATAATAAGATGCATCATGGCATCATGGAAGCATTAGAAGCAAGAGCTCGTAACATCTCCATAAGGATCATGAAGGACAAAAATCCATGTTCGACAACATGTAGGATATATGGCTCTTGGGAACCTCAAATAAACATTGAGGGAAAGAAAGGAGTCATCTAAGGCTCATCATACATCAAGTCAAAAAGGAAACTTCTGCCAGTTGGGGATATACAAGATCCTCAAAACTCTCTGATGGAATCCTCATCATAGGGTTCACTAATCTAGAGAGGAAGCAAGTGTTTCAATAAGAACTCCAATGTATGGAATCCATGAGATGATGATATGACATGAAGCAGATCAAGGGATTGAAGATCTTTTCAATCAAGGAAGCTGCTTGAAGAAGCCTCGATGTCCTGAAGGTAAAATAAGGTATGTATGCTTGTGTTTAATATCATAATGTCATGTCCTGTGGTTGCAGGTAATATGGATCTTTGCTTCTATCTTAAGAAGCATGATCAAGAGAAAAAGGATCTCTTCCTCTGAAAAGATGCAAGAAGGCATAAGTCACACCAAATGAAATCAACATAATGTGGTTGACTACAAAAAAGAAAATCTGATTGAAAGCTATGGAATGTGTGAGGAAGGAAGAGATAGTGAGATATGTAACCATGATGAAGGAAATCAACATCCAAAAGACCAAGAAGATTTGACTAGAAAATCTCCCAGAAAGATATAAAGACTGATAAAAGTTTGAAAAGAATGAAGACACTTGATAATGGATATCTTTGGGAGATGTGGCAATATGTGTGCAAGATGCTAATACCTACAAGAAGATGTCATGATGAAAAGCCATCTCGTAAGGTATGATTGAATTTAATATGATGTTTTTATTCTTGAATAATATCTGGATGATTTCATGTAGGGCTCCTAGAACAAGACTTGTAAGTACAAGTACAACCAGCGTTCATGCGATGGATGGAAACTCCTGAAAGAAGCATGGAGAAAAAAGAAGTAGTCATATAGAGTTCCAGATGTATGCCAAGAAGGCCACTTTCCATGAAGAAAGGAATGACATGACAGAATAAGAAGGAAAGTGATCGATGGCTATTTCCCTACAAGGAAGAAGCTCAAATAAATTTCATGACATCAAGGAGAGAAGTTGATTAAGCAACTGAAGAACCCATGAAGAAGAAGTTGCTTATGTATAAAAAGAGTCCCTAGCTAAGAGGGAGCTCTGACAGGTCCTTGATCAAGAGGGAGTTTGAATTAGATCACCCCTGATTACAAAGGAGTGCAATTGTGTTTTTCCATTTCATCTGTCATGCACTAGACCAAGACTAACAATCGTAAGTCTGGATGAAGGACATGAATGGAAATGTAGACACATGACACAACATTCTTGTCTTCACTTGGGAAGAAAGAATGGGAGGATTGGGTAATCATTCGGCATCTGATACTCTTTGAGGATGTGTAGGGCATCCAAGACAAGAGTAGGCAAGAGGACCAATATTCTTTGAGGGCTGGGAACCCAAGACAAGAATAGTCCTAAAGGTCATACTCAGTGAACACCTGGGTGGGTATGTACCTTGAGAGACAATGACTAAGGTGTTTATAAGTCATTGGTCTCGCCAACATTGTGTGCTCTGATCTATTGAGAGATAAAGTTGTTAGTCAAGGCCTCGCTATGTGACAATGTTGGTTATAATGATGCTATACAAATGGGTTACTAGTCTGACTCTTCTTATAAGATCTCTTCAGTATTGAGAATATCCATGCACCATTTATGAATACCTCCCTAGTTAAGAGAGAGTGTTGAAGAAAGGTGTAACGAGGTTCGGTTTTCATAATGACTTATAATTATTATTTCATGTAAAGAAGAAACAAATGTATTTATTGTATTCCTTGTATCATGGGTTTCATGAGCAAGAAGTGTTTTTCATAGGTCAAAGACTTCTTCCTGATGTCTTTAGGTTTTGTTGTCTTGTTATTGTTAATTTTAGGTATGTTCTACGTTGAGAGCAAATTTACTTCAATCTTCCATATTAGCTTAATGTCAATCCAAGATTAGAAATCACATTTAGCATGATAATAAAATGTAGATAGAACATAAACATAAATCACAGAAGACAAGCCAAGACAAGAGGACACAAGATGTGGCGCCAGCCAGGGACAAACCCCAATGTAGGGAAACCCTTGATCAATTCTTCTTATGTTCTTCAATAGTTCAGCAGAGAGAGAGATAGTACATATACATTAGAAGTCAACATTTTGAGTTGTCAAAATAAGAGCAGAGATCTTCTCCAAGAAGATGACACATGAAGTAGCAGATCTAAACACAGGTAATTCCATCACCATGCTGGACCCATCACTGTGATGCACCCATCACTGTGTTGCACTCATCATTGTGCTACACTACCATCCTTGGACGACAACGGCCCTGTGTGGAAAAAAATTTTGCAAACTTGAAAAAAATTTGAAAAAAAAACTAAATTGAATACAAAAACTAAAAAAAGAATTACATGGAAAACATTCAAACAAGGTTCATGAAGCCTACCTGAAGCTGGGTTTGATCTGATGAAGCCTCCTTTAGCCTCTTCCAAGAGCTCCTTTATTGTGCAATGGAGTCACTCAACACTCATAGAAATTAGCCAAACACTCAAATGACAAGTGAATGACAAATGGAAGGGAGAGAGGTGCTTATAAAGCATTTTCTTCCCTCCAATTTCCCTTTCCCTCCACATTTTCAAAAAAGAAAAGAAAAAAAACAAAAATTGCCGAGTCTTACAAGGGTCTAATGCGGGTCTTATGGCAAACCCGCAGGTCTTATACGGGTAGCCAGGTTTAATAAAATGCCCGTTGAGTCCAGGTCTTAATTGCGGGTTTTATGCGAGTGACCTAACTCGCTACAGAACCCGCCAAGACTCACGGGTCTTATATGGGTGGTGCTTCACTGGGTAATATACATCGACCCTAGACATTAGAACTCTGTCAAGGCCCAGTTATTAAGCCACACTCCAACTTTGGAGGTAAATGAGTGAAAAAACTTGACTAGTTATTTATTACTAAAAAGCGTAAATAATTAGTTAAGTGGAAAAAACACTTTAGAGTGGACTTACTTAGTAACTAGGGCCCAAATTGCCTATCTGTTATATAAGTTCATGCTAGCATTCATTTATTACAATTTCGCTGCAAGGGTGTGAAATTTGAGAGAAGAGAGAGAAAGTAGTGTTGAAGAATGTAACTAGGTTCAGTGTTCATAATTGTACATGAGCAAAAAATGAAATATATTTGTCAAAAGAAAGCAAAAGAAATTTTATTATTAATTAAATTGACTTGTTAAATCATGGGTTTCATGCTTGGGTCAATTATTATAGGTCAAGCCTCCATTGTAGGCTTTAGGAATTTTTATTTCAGTCAAAAATCAATTTTGTTTGGTCAAAGGACTCCTCCATCAAGTCTCCTTGCAAGTCGGCCTTCAAATTAATTGTCAACAATTTAGCTTCACCAAATAGACTCATGTCGACTTATTTCAGTGAGAAACTACTATATGTATGCGTGTCGACTTCACTCAAACACAGGAGCAGAAGTAAGAGTTTAGTGCAATTCCAGAGATGAATTCACTACATTTCAGAGATGGAGTTTGGTATATCTTAGAGTACAATTTCAGTGCAAAGTTGCAAACACAGTGAAAGGAAGTCAGATGAGAAGAGCATATGACTACAGGCCAAGCTAACATAGAACCAAAGTTTGAAATCATTACTAGGCTATCATCACAGAGTCAAAGATTGGGCCATCGTCACAGGACCGAGAGATAAAATTATTATAAGACTGTGTTGCTACTACTACAACATTGAAGACAGGGATATCATTACAGGACCAAGACATAATTTTGTTACAAGACCGAGTTTAAAACAGTGCGAAACACGCATATGGATTTCCAAATGAATTAATGAATTGATTGAGCAACAATACTCAATAATAATACAGAGATATTTACAAAGATAGAAACATCAAGTTTCTATGTAAAGAATCGTTTCATCTAAGAAACTGCTAAAAGAATAAAATTAGCAAAGCTAAAGAAGAGCATAAACTAAAATAGTGTTATTTATACCTCCCTTAATGCTCAATCTATTACACACAATAGACCCCTGAATTTACAAAACTATCAGGACCAAGAGCTTGGTGAAGACGTCTCAGGCTGCTCTGTGTGGGAACATCTCAACTGAACGGATCGTCTTCAACAAGCTGGCGAATGGTAGTGGCAATAGTTTCCACATGTTTTGTTCGTTCATGAAAGACGGGATTTTTGGCAAGTTTGAGCACTCCCTAATTATCACAAAACAAGGAAGTAGGACCTGTCTGGGAAGCATGCATATCTGCAAGCATACGTCGAAGCCAAACTGCCTCACAGGATGCCTTAACTACTCCCCGATACTTTGCTTCTGTTGAGGAGAGAGCCACGGCTTGCTGCTTCTTACTAGTCCAGGTGACAGCACCAGATCCTAGACTAAACACATACCCAGTTGTAGATTTACGATCATCAACTGAATCGGCCCAGTCAGAATCTGTGTAACCACTGAGTATAGGATCAGAACTGCGAGTGTATAGGAGTCCATAATCAGAAGTGCCACGCACATATCGTAGCACACGCTTTGCTACTATCCAATGATCAGCTTTAGGAGCGGACATGAAGTGAGAAATGTAGCTCACTACAAAACTGATGTCTGGTCTGGTGGCAGTAAGGTAGATGAGACTGCCCACTAATTGCCTGAATAAAGTTTCATCCACAGGAAGAGAGGATGACTGAGCTGAAAGTTTGAGCCCCGGTCCATAGGAGTCGTGGCTGTTTGCAATCCTGCATTCTGAACCTGTCCACAAGATTTTTGGCATACCTGGACTGAGAGAGAAAGATGTGATTCTCAGTCTGCCAAACCTTCAATCCCCAGACAGTAGTGAAGAAGTCCTAAGTCTGTCATGTCAAAGGTTTTGCATAAGTCTTGTTTGATCCCATGGATCAAATGTGCAAAGCTACCAGTAATGATAAAGTCATCTACATAGACAACCACAAACAAGATATCATCACCAATATGCTTGATATACAGATTTGCATCAGATGGGCTTCGCTGAAAACCATGATCTGTTAAGTACTGATCAATTTTCATGTACCAAGCCCGAGGAGCTTGTTTCAATCCATAGAGAGCTTTAGCTAATCTACACACTTTCTGTTCTTGACCGGCAATCTTAAATCCTGGAGGCTGTGTCATGTAGACTTCTTCCTGTGAGTCACCATTTAGGAAAGCACTTTTTACATCCATCTGATGAACTTTCCATTTAAACTGAGCTGCTAGGGCAAGGACAAGCCTTATGGTACTCATTTTGGCTGTAGGAGCAAAAGTCTACTCATAGTCAATGCCTTCCTTCTGTGAGAATCCTCGAGCCACAAGACGAGCTTTATACTTGTCTAGAGTTCCATCGGCTTTGTATTTCACTCTATATACCCATTTGCAGCTAATGGGCTTTTTTCCTTCAGGAAGATCAGAAAGGGTCCATGTGTGATTTTTCTGAAGACTTTGGAATTCAGCGTCCATAGCCTGTTCCCACTCAAATATACCCTTAGCCTCTGAGCAAGTTTGAGGCTTAAAGATACTGTGTAGATTAGCCATAAGAGCAAAGTTTACTGTAGACT
Source organism: Pinus taeda (assembly GCA_000404065.3). Taxonomy (NCBI): domain Eukaryota; kingdom Viridiplantae; phylum Streptophyta; class Pinopsida; order Pinales; family Pinaceae; genus Pinus; species Pinus taeda. Next base: position 12,670 of record APFE030802107.1, read on the forward strand.
GTTGTTTGCTCTTATGTCTAGAAGTTCATCCTTCAAGGAGTTCATCATTCCTGAGATCACCAATGGTTTTAGCCCACCATTTTGGTCGAGGAGTAGAGGAACCAATATCAAGAGGAGATGGAGAAGGTTCAGAAACAATAGGGGCAGCAAGAGAAGGGTTATTTTCCGGAGGAAGTTCAGGCAATGTATTATCAAACACTGATGCTGCATCATCCCTCCCATCAGGTGGACTTACTGGAAGAACACTGTGAGGCTGATCCTCAGAACACTGCTCAGAAGAAGAAGACTAAAAGAATCCTCTGTCTTCATCAAATACCACATCCCGACTGAAGCTAAGACGACCAGTGGCTATATCTATTAGTCTGTAAGCCTTGTGATGATCACTGTACCCTGTCATCATGAGTTTCTGGCTTTTGGAATCCAACTTAGAGCGCTTAGTAGCTGGAATCCAAGCATATGCAATTGAGCCAAAGACTTTGACGTGACTGATCTTTGGCTTACGACCAGACCAAACCTCTTCAGGAGTCTTCCCTTTAACCGCCTGAGTGGGTGATTGGTTAAGAAGATAAACAGCAGTAAAGACTGCTTCAACCCAAAATTTGTTTGGAACATTCTTGTGTTGTAACATGGAGCGAGCCATTTCAACAACCGTGCGGTTGCGGCGTTCAACAACACTGTTCTGCTGAGGAGTGTAAGGTGTAGTGAACTGGTGTTTTATGCCATGAGTATCACAAAAGTTGGAAAAAGCAGAAGAACAAAATTCCCCCCCGTTATCTGTCCTAAGAGTCATGATATTACAGCCAGACTCTTTTTCAACTAAGGTTTTAAACTTCTGAAAGATACTAAATGCATCAGATTTATATTTGAGAAAATATACCCACATCTTTCTACTGAAATCATCTACAATAAGCAAAAAATATTTGCAAGCAGTGATAGAAGATGTATTCATAGGACCACAAATATCAACATGAATTAACTGGAGTACCTTAGATGTGCGCCAAGATTCTCCATTCGTGAATGAAGACCGATGTTGTTTGCCAGCTTGACAAGCGCTGCATATGCCCAATTGCTGAGTCTGAATATCAGGTAACCCTGACACAAGTCTTTCCCGAGAAAGCTGAGAGAGATACTGCATGTTTAGGTGCCCATATCGCTGATGCCATAGAGTGCTGATAGGAGAAACACGAGCTGCTAGAGCCACTTCTGGAGAATCACCAGTGTCAAGAAGCCTGTATAAACCATGATCTTCTATGCCAACAGCAACTGTAAGACTACCCTCCCTGTCGATAATAGAGCATTTGTGCGCACTGAATACTACATCAAGCTGAGGAGAATTCCTCATAATCTGACTAACAGACAACAGATTAATTTCCATCCCAGGAACATAGTACACATTCAGGAAGATGAGTGTGCGCCCACCAGACTGGATTTGAACGGTACCTCTGCCATCCACTGTGTATTTCTCACCTCCGCCAAATACCACGGAATCATTGAAAGATGAGAAGTCAATAAACCAGTCACGCCTGTGAGAGAAATGGCGTGATGCACCAGAGTCAATGTACCAGGCAGATGATCGAATATGATCTGAAGACCTTTTAGCCATAAAGGCGTAAAAGGCAGAATCTGTCTGCTCGGAATGTTCTACAACATTCGCTGTCTGATGAAGCCCTCCTTCTTTCTTTTGTTCAGAAGCAATTCTCTGTCGGCAATCTTTCTTCATGTGGCCAAACTTGTGACAGTAATTACACTGCACATTTTTCTTCCTAGCAGGATCAAAAGACTGAGAAGAACCTTTCTGCTGAAAGGACTGAGAGGACTGATATTTGGTAGCAAAATCATTTTCTGAGGAGGCTGATGCTGCACCACTACCAAACTGTTGTTTCCAACGATCCTGCTGCATGAGTTTAGTGCATAACTCTGGAAACTTCAGATCAACATTAGTGGCAGTAATGTTGAGTGTTTCTATGAAGTGCTCATAAGATTGTGGTAGACTTTTCAGAGTGATAACTACCATATCTTCTTCCTCCATGGTGCGACCAATGGCTTCGAGCTGATCTCGAATGTCTTTAATCTTGTTGAGATGTTCCTGTAAAGACATATGTTTGTCCATCATGATGGAGAACAACTGATTTTTGAGAAAGAAAGCTCTGCTCTTGTCAGATGTCTCGTGCAATTCTTTCAACTGTTGCCAGATCTCGGCAGATGTCTTGCCAAAAGGAATCTGTGGTAACTGATCATCAGGCACAGAGAGCTTGAGAAGCATAACAGCCTCTCGATTTCTATCATCAAACTTATCTTGATCGGTACCAGCTGTACCGGGACGAGTTTCTTTGCCCAAAATAAGTTGATCAAGACGCCTGTATTCAAAGATGGTCAACATTCTTTGTTTCCAGATGTTATAATTGCTGCCATTAAAGCGTTGATTGCCTTCTAACATCAGATTGGTGAGGGAGGCCATCTGTACGTTTCTGGAAGACTGATAGAATTCTGTCTAGTGAAGTGGTGTAATATGACCCTCCTTTGGTGACAAACTCAGCCTTTTAACAGAAGGTTTTAGCTCCTTAACCCACAAAATTCAGGTAACAGCACACAATATCCACCGCTTCTTTATGAACAGAACTCAGCTGGCAATATAGAAGAGAAAACTTTGGCTTCAAATATGTGCCTGAGTTAATACGAGTTAATACGCATACCCTCTAGTAACGCTACAACAGCAAATAAGGTGAGGAAATGGCTTTCGAATTTCTCAATATGACCTCTGAACAGTCAGCTTTCACGTCCTCGTAATGGGCCCACGTTTTTATCTGCGCAGCTTCAGCTATTGGAGCATTTCAATCCGCTGTCATTCACAAAGTCGATTCTGCGAATTGATAAAATATGGCACTGTTTTACCACAATTTTTTAATGCGGATTATCAAAATAAATAAACCAGCGGACAACGGATACACCAGGGGCCGATGGTTGAGCGAAATGGACAATTCGTGTCTTTGAGATGCAGCGGAAATCAAGGATGCGCCCTGAAAACCAAAGAAGGTGCCGAGATCGATCCCCGAAGTCTTCTAAAAATCGGAGAACTTCTGGAAAACCCCTGTCGAAGGCAGAAAATAAAAAACAGTTAACTGAGTTTGCACCGGTCTGCAAGGATTCCTCGTCTTCAACGCAGTTGGTGGAGGAACTGGTTCTGGTATTGGTTCTCTTCTACTGGAACGTCTTTCAGTGGACTACGACAAAAAATCCAAACTTGGATTCACTGTGTATCCATCACCACAGGTCTCAACTTCGATCGTTGAGCCGTACAACAGTGTTCTCTCTACGCGTTCTCTTATGGAACACACCGATGTGGCCGTTCTCCTCGATAATGAAGCTATTTGCGATATTTGTCGTCGTTCTTTGGACATTGAACGTCCCACATACACAAATCTGAACCGACTTGTCTCACAGGTCATTTCTTCATTGACTGCGTCCCTTCGTTTTGACGGTGCCTTAAATGTCGATGTAACAGAGTTCCAAACGCTAGGCTCTCGAAATGCAAATGAATAACTGCTTCACTGTGCGTATAAATGAGCCGTCTCTTGCATCAGTTGTTGCCCGTGCTTGCTCCAGAAGCCAGCTCGAATACCCGTTGCCACCCGATGCACGCAGCAAAAAAAATACAGGAATTGCGTATTACGTATACAGGAATTGGAGCCGGTCAGTGCCGCCGTCAATTTACCAAGTGCGTGCTATGAGATCGGGCAACGGAAAAGAAATCCCCAGCGCTACATAGATTGCATCCACGAAAAAAAATTTTAAACCAGCTGAAAAGTTATTTCGGAGAATCCACTTCTGTATCGAGATAGACGACTTTAAGCTTTTATCACAGTGAGCAGAGCCGAAGCTAAGACTCAGTGAAGGCTATCTGGCTTACAGAGGGCTCGACCTTAGAAAGGAATGACAGAAATAACTCAAGAGATTAGGATGCAGAGAGAATAACTTCTCAGGAAATCTCTTTTTCTTGCTCTAATACCATAAAACAGTGCGAAACACGCATATGGATTTCCAAATGAATTCATTGAATTGATTGAGCAACAATACTCAATAATAATACAGAGATATTTACAAAGATAGAAACATCAAGTTTCTATGTAAAGAATCAATTTCATCTAAGAAGCTGCTAAAAGAATAAAATTAGGAATAGCTAAAAGAATGAGCATTAAACTAAAAATAGTATTATTCTAATATATCTTACATATCTTGTGCTAACAATTTTTGTTTACATTTTAGGGTTACTTTGCTTTCTCTTTTGAGAGCATTGCATTTTACTTTGAGCAAATACATCTTTAAATTGTTGAGCAAATTCCTTATAAGGCACTGGTTTTATGGTTTTTGTCATATTAGTATTAAACTAAAAATAGTATTATTCTAATATATCTTACATATCTTGTGCTAACAATTTTTGTTTACATTTTAGGGTTACTTTGCTTTCTCTTTTGAGAGCATTGCATTTTACTTTGAGCAAATACATCTTTAAATTGTTGAGCAAATTCCTTATAAGGCACTGGTTTTATGGTTTTTGTCATATTAGTGAGTGGCATTGTTATTTCAAGTTGCTCACTTCATATTTGTTCATAAATCCTTAAAAGTAATCCATTTTCACTATAACGCTTTCCTAGAAACTCACATCTTTTAACTTAATTTTTTATTAGGGACCACCTCCCTTAGCTAACCTAGGAGATAGCTCAAACGGAGAGAGTTGAGATTAGTGTGACAACCCCTTCTTTGAGTTCCTTGCCACCAACCACACCTTGTGGGGTTGAAGGTTTTTCTCACTAACTTGTAGGTAGTTGTAGGCGATAGGGTCAACAGGGCAGAAGGAAGTTGAATACCTGGGACACATCATATCCAAAGGAGTCAAAGTGGATCCCAATGAAATTAAAGCGATGAAAGAATGGCCAAAACCCAAGAACATTTCAAACTAAGAGGATTTATAGGTCTAACTGGGTATTACAGAAGGTTCATAAAGAACTATGCACATTTGAATGTGCCATTGACAAACTTGTTAAAAAAGAACGTTTTCTAATGGAAGAACTAGGCAGACAAATGCTTCGAGAATCTAAAACAGGGAATGTCAACCACATCGATACTGGCAACTCCAGATTTCTCTAAACCATTCGTAGTCGAATGTGATGCTTTAGGATTTGGAATTGGAGTAGTATTAATGCAAGACAACCATCCTACAACCTTTGAAAGAAGGAAGCTTAACAAATAGGAAAGCTTGAAGTCAACTTACCAAAAGGAGATGCTTGCCATCATACATCATTAACTAAATGGCAACATTACCTGCTCAGAAGTAAGTTCTCAACTCGAATTGATCACAATAGTCTTTAATTCCTACTTCAACAAAAAACATTATTAATAGAACAACAAAAATGGATGGAGAAACCTTCGACATTCAACCTGGAAATACTACACAAAAAGGGAAAGGAAAATGTTGTAGCTGATGTACGCTCATGGAAGAATGATGACAACACAACATGTGCCACCTTGGTAATTGTTCCAGACTGGCTAGATGAAATACGAGTTGAGTATGCCAAGATTTTGGACTGTGGTGCTATGATTGAAAATATCAGTCAATATGCCAACTTTGAATGGAAAAATGACATATTATGGTACAAAGGTAGAATTTATCTAACTCCATCATCCAAATTTAGAATGAAAATTCTAAAAGAATCTCACAGTCCTCCAATCGCTGGGCATGTTAGATTCTTCAAAACCTACTACAACATTCGACAATCGTTCTACTGGAAGGGTATGACTAAAGAAATCCAAAAATATGTCGCTGAATGTGATGTTTGTCAAAGAAATAAGGGTGAAAATATTCCAATTCTTGGTTTACTACATCCGTTACATATTCCAAATAAAAAATGGGAGGAAATTTCAATGGATTTCATTGAAGGACTACCTATGTATGATGGTAAGGACAAGATATTTGTTGTAGTAGATAGACTCGCCAAATATGCCCATTTCATGGCAATTAGAAAAACTGACACAACCAAGCAAATTGTGGAAGTGTTTTGTAAAAACATTTACAAACTACATGGTTTTCCCAAGGTTATTGTCAATGACAGAGACAAAATTTAAAGGCAATTTTTGGAAAGATTTCTGCCACCAAGCAAGGATATCTCTCACCCAGATAGATGGTCAAATTGAAGTTGTAAATAAATGTTTGGAAACATATCTTTGTTGTTTCGACATCGACAAACAAAACAAATGGTCTCAGTGGCTACACTTAGCAGAGTGGTGGCACAATACCACCTATCATACTTAAACCAAAATGACTCCCTTTAAGCTCTATATGGGTATGAACCACCCAAGTGGAAGGATTTTGCGCTGCACAATTCTATGGTTCAAGCGGTAAGGAGCCACTTAGAATAAAGCCAAAGAAGTATTAACTTGTTAAAAGAAAATTAAGAATGTCATGCAATAGAATGAACCACCAAGTTGACCAACACCACACAGTAACAAAATTCAAAGAAGGAGCTTGGGTTTTCGTCAAACTTCAACCCTATAAGCAGTTATCATTAAAACAACAAGGGAAAAATAAGTTATCTCCTAAACCATACCAAATATTCAAAAAAATAAGTAACATGGCTTATAGATTGAAGCTACGAGACAATTTTCGAATCCAAGACACATTTCATGTATCAAGTTTCAAAAAAGTAATGGGGAAAAATAAAACAACTCAAATAGAGATACTTGAGACTGAAGAAGACATAAGGATTATATTAGAACCTGAAGGCATGCTCGCTACTAGAGAGAAGGTACTAGAATCCAAGACTATTAAATAATACCTTATCAAATGGAAGAGACTACCAAAAGAAGATTCATCATGGGAGACAAAACATTTTCACAAGCAACACCCAACATATTAGAATAATACTATTTTAGTGTTTAATGCTCATCTATGATTGTAATTAGCAGTTTCTTGTTAGAAAATTGATGTTTCTATATTCTTAGAAGAAACTTGTTGTTTCTACTTTCTTAGTAGAAACTTGTTGTTTTTGTAAATACAGTTGTATTATTTATTGAGCTTTACTACTCATTGTAAATCAATTCAATTCATTCATTCATTATGGTATCAGAGCTTAGGTATTTTTTTCGAAATAATTTTTCATTGTTTGAAAAATTTTGCTTCATTTCGAAATAGCTCTCTAGGACTCTGGTGTTTTTTTTTACTAAGCGTCATAATTTCTGAGCGCAGTTCTTTTGAGGGTTTTTCATACCAGCATTGTCCGTGTAGTGTTGGGTCGGATTTGTTTTTGATTCCGGGTTATAGCGAGTGTGGATTTCTACGTTGCAAGGCGTTCTCACCATTTCACGGGCTTTCTTTGTGAAACTTTGTAAATATGGTAGGTTTCAAGGAGAAACTCCTTGAGTTCAATATTTTGGGCAGTTCCGACACCACCAAAAAAAAAGAAAAAAAAACTTATTGATTCTGCCTAGAGGAACATAACGTTTGGCGAATCTTTGCAGATGTAGCTCAGTCCTTACTCGAAGTAGATACTACTAAATATTTGATGGCATTGCAGTTTTAGCGTCTCCAAATCGACCTCTAAACTCGCCAGGACACGTTTGTTGCTCGATAGATCGGAACGCGGCGGGTTTGCTTTGTCCGATCCTGCGAGAGCCGAGGGTTCATTTTCCATTCGACAACGACGTTCAGCGACCAGAGTTTCCCGGACACTTCAGCAATTCTATTCCTTCGTTCCCTCCGTTCCTGCCCTTGGGTTGAGAAAGGTCATTGTGGCCATTTGTTAGTGTCTGAGCTGGCGCAGCTAACAACAGAAAACCAAAATTGGATAGAACAGAAAGGAAAAGAGAGGCGAGATCCGTGCGCGTTTTGAATTTAGTCAGCTTCAAAGGCGAAACACCTGCGGGTTTTGGTGTTTTCGCTGTTTTCTCTCTCTATTGCATTCTGTTGCCGAAGGTTTTTGATTATCTATTGGGATCTGTTCTTAAAGGTTGAAAAGGGAAACGTTGTACAAGAGGCGAAGCACTACAATTTCCATGCACACAGAACCCTCAGTCCGCCATTATCATATAAACCCTTGTGGCTTGTAAAGGGCACTTATGTCAAAAGACATGTTCTTTAAACCCTTGTGGCTAGTCAACTCCTATAAAGGAGAACCACCCAAGGATTTGTAAACCATCGTTTGAATATTGAATAATATATATATGTGTGTGTGTGTGTGTGTGTCTTCAATTGGTAAATTCCAGTGAGAAAGGATTTGTTGTTTCACCTTCTTCCTCCCTCGTTTAGCCTTAGAATGCTGGGGTTGAAACCCTCCCCAGAATAGGAAATGGCTCCACGTTCTTCCAACTTTGGCCAATTGATTTTCAATTAACAACTTAATTAAGGCTTTGTGATAGATGAAATGTGGGGATGGTTCCGTTCTGGCTCAAACCCGAGAAAGCATGTGCTTGAGACTTTCTAACAAGAAATAAGATGTATTGATTCTTACTTATCCTTCTAGAGGAGCTAAGAAACGGAAATGGTATAAATTCACGTGGTTAAAACGCCCTTCACATGTGAAATAAGACTGGGTAATGCATAGCAGCCCATGCCATTTGTCTTCCAACTAGGATCTTTGCACCCTTGCCTTCCAGTTTTTGTCTTTGAACTCGGCTTTAAGGAAAAATGGGACATCAATCCCAGCTAGAACGTGACTTTTGAAAACTTTTTCCCCATCAACAGGCAGAGATGTAACCTCTACAATTAGTTCCTCTATGACTAGGAATGAAAGCCCTCCTACCTCCACATGGTGATCGTCAAACCCCTAGGCGAATGCTCGAGCCACAACGTCATGGCAATCGGTGCATCGTTGGAAAAATTCTTGCCACCCAACTCGCTGGAATTGGTGTTGAATGTCTGGGTAAATCTCTAGGAAGTCGGGACCTTTCGGTTCATTTCTGTTAAGCTTCCTACTTCTCCCCATTATCTTTACAACTTGGAGATTTTATGCAAATTAGAGATTAGGATTCGATCTTGTATCTAAGCCGAGTGGTTTTGAACCAAAAAGCTTTCTAGCGATAACAATTAACAAAACTTACAAATGAAATGGTGAAATCACTATGTGGGAAAAGAACAATGATGTTTCATGCAAAATAACTGATTGACAGGTGAAATAATGTTTTAACCCTTCGATAATTACAAAAACACATCATTCCTCTTTGGCGGCGGAAAACCTTCTTTTCAACACGTACCGTTCACTTTCATATTTATCATGGCATGATCGGGCAATGATTATTTTGTTGTTGACGTGGAATGTGTCAGTGCATTTCAAAAATAAAAATTCAAATTTTAATTTTGGCGCTGATACTCCCGTTATCAATGAACACCCGATAACGGTGACACTCCTGTTATCAGCCAACACCCGATAACGTTGACGCTCCTGTTGTCAGCGTATTTCACTAATAACTTTTTGAACTCAAAAAGCGTTGATAGTCCCATTATCTATATTTTTCTTGTTTATTACAAATATTTTTGTTTACACTAAAATTGTCAGCGTTTCCTAAAAAATTTCAAACTCAAAATAAAATGTGATAACAAGATGCATCATACTAAACATAGTTGAATCAGTATTTCGATAATTTTCAATTGTAGATTTTGCAGTTGTAGCAGAAACAATGTTGCAGTTGCAGCAAAAACAATGTTGTAGTGCAGATGCAGTGTTGGCAGTAGTATAACAGGGTCAGTAGCATCACAGATGCAACATCAGAGTTGCGTGGTGGTTGGTGGGCAGTGGCAGGGAGTTATAGTAGCTAGACATCAACATCATGACAAGAGGTGATACAAAGACATGATGTGCAACAGCAGAACAGATTCCTCACTAAGAGAGAGTGTTAGTTTTTGTAGCATCGGATTTGTTCTAGCCATGAAATTTGGTGGAGAGGCGAATGCATGAGATCTCCAAAACCCATAAATGGTTTCTGGAAATTCTGCTTAGAATTGTATGGATTAGATTATTAACTGATTTTTAAATATTTTCTATGTCTAAACTTAGGGAGTATGGTTAATTAATCAATATTAATTGAGATAAGGTGAGAATAATCTAGAAACTGACAGGGATCGATCCAGAGATGATCCTAGCCATCGATTATGTTCTAATTGTAGCCATTGGTTCTTCAACAATGAATTATAAGAGGAGGTCGATGTGGTGATGGAGAATACACTTGAGCAGGTCGATTTCTTGGCAGATCGATTTCTTGAGTAGCAGCAACTAGTTGCCAGAGAGAGCCAAAGATCAAAGTAATGAGTGAGGGGCAGGGACAGTGAGCCATAGGAAGATTTCCAGATCCGGAGAGGCAATAGCAAGAGGGCGGAGTTATCCTAGTAGGGCAGTGCAGAGCACTATGCAGTAGCTTCAGAGAGGGTAGTTCGATTAGTTGGAGAGAAAATCATTTTCAGTTCTAGAGGCCGGGCAAAGGATCCAGGAGGCCGGAGAGACGATTTCCTCAGCAATCGGAGGAAAAACGACTTCAGCAGAGACTGGTTGGAGGCATGACGTCAAGCATACTATGCAAAGCAGCGCTGAGGCTGACACAAAGGGTCAGAGGGCAACGATTCTGAAGGTAGGTTGTGCTGGGATTCCTGGTGGAGGAAGGGTAAATTCCCTTCAATAATTTTGCCTAGAATTTCTTGTTGTGGATTGCCAGTTTTAGGCATCCAAATTGTACTCAGATTTTCACCGTTGCATAATGATAAAAACTCTCACTGCTACATCGGTTTTCCCAAGATGGGTTTTTCTGGGAGCATTTGTCCAAAAATAATTGTCTCATGTTTTATGTGTGTGCTAGCATTTCTCAGTTTCCAGTGCATTATTTTTCTGCTGTATTTTATTTGTGAAGATTGCAGTGTGGTTATTTCAATATTTGCTATAGTAGATAAATTGATAAATTAATTAACAATTAGGAGAAATAATACTAGTTGCTGTAATAGGTTCTAGTTGTGGAATTTTCACAACCCACCTTAAAACATACGATCATAACAAATGGGCGAGGGCACACAATCATTGACTCAGGTGGCGGAGAATGGTTGCACATCGAGCTATCTAGTGGTTGCAAGGGGCCGCTGACTATCTACTGAAGACAAATCTAGGAGAACCTTTCTCCTATAGCGGTCACCCACTAGTTGTGGTAACATCTGACCGCAACTGGGACATGAACTCTTAGTACAGTGCATGAACCATGTACTCGAATGGGGAGTTCATGAGAACGCCAACAATCTCTTGGTACCACAAACCTGTTACCTGTACATCAAAGATGGAGCAAACAAGGCAACATACCTTTTACGACGTCCTTTGATCGCCCATGCTTTTTGTTTGTCCATAAAATCAACAGAAAATAAAATTTACTTGTGCAATTTTAATCTAAATGCACCTAATCTAGCATGATAAATATAAATATAATATGATGTTAATTTCTAATGCAAAAATTGTTGATTTTTGGTAGCATCGGATGTGCTCTAGCCATGAAAATTGGTGGAGAGGCTAAGGCACATGAGATCTCTAAGACCCAGAAATCGTTTGGAGAAATTCCACTCGGATGAAGAGATATTAAAATATTTAATATTTCTAATGGGGTTCCTAAGTCTAAACTTAGGAAAATTAAAATATTAATGTGTATTAATATAATATGGGTGAGAAAATTCTAAATAACGAGGATCAAGCCAGATCTATTCTTAGTCGTTGATTAGGGACTTAATCTCGGCCGTTGAATCGTCAACAGGAAAAATATAAGAGGAGGCTTAAGGGTCAGTTGGAGACACACCAATATACTTTAGAGATTAGTCAGTTCGATTTTTTTGGTGCGTGGTTTGCTAAGAAAATTGAATAAGTGATTTGTTGTAGTGAGAGGGGCAGTTCGATAGAGGGACTTTAGTCCAAGGCCGAGAATACATAGCAAAGCGGTAGAGAAGCACCAAGAGAGCTCTGACGCAGTGACACAAGGGGAGAGCTTTGACGCTGTGTTGCAGAGGGAGAGCTCTGACATAATGACGCAGAGGGAGAGCTCTGACACAGTGTCGCAGAGGGAGAGCTTTGACGCAGTGTCGCAAATGTCGCAAAGGGAGAGCTCTGACGCAGTGTCGCAAATCTCGCAAAGGGAGAGCTCTGACGCAGAGGGAGAGCTTTGATGCAATGTCGCAGGTGTCACATAGGGAGAGCTTTGACGCAGTGTCGCAGGCGTCACAGAGGGAGAGCTCTGATGCAGTGACAGATTGTCACAGTGACACAACTACTAGAGGAGGTGACGTAGTTCCAGCACATAGCTTGGAGCAGCCATCGCTGCCCAACACTGGGAACAATGCAGTCCCCTGTGGGGTTTGCTGATTGTTGATTTGGGGTAGCATCGGATGTGCTCTAGCCATGAAAATTGGTGTAGAGACTAAAGCACATGAGATCTCCAAGACCCAAAAATGGTTTGGGGAAATTCCACCCGGTTAGAGAGATATTAAAATAATTAATATTTTTAATGGGTTCCTAAGTCTAAACTTGGGAAAATAAAAATATTAATGGGTATTACTATAAAACTGGGTGAGAAGGTTCTAAATGACATGGATCAAGCCAAATATAATCTTTAGCTGTTGATTAGAAATTTAATCTCGGTCGTTGAAGACTCAACAAAAAAAGTATAAGAGGAGGCTTGAGGGTCAATTGGAGATACACCAAGTTGATCCGTCAGTGCGATTTTCTCGAGCGGGGTTTGCTGAGAGAAATCGAACCGGTGATCAGAGTTGCAGCGAGGGGTAGTGAGTTTATAATAGAGAGGTAGGGATAGTGTTGAAGGACCAGTGCAGAGGCAGAGAAAGCTACGCAGAGCCAACAAAATTCACGCATAGGGCCAGAGAACCTACGCTGAGCATTAGAGGGCTGACACAAAGGTTTTTAGGCTGACACATAGGCTAGGAGGGCTGACACAGAGCCTAAGAGAGGCGTTGGAGAGTTTTTCGTGGAGCAGGCTTGTCGAATATCTGCTTCCGAAGAGAGGTATTACTGCCAGATTGATTTCTCTGTTGGGTGAGCTAGTTTGGCACCCAATTGTACTCAAGAAAGCTGCTTAATAATAAAACCCTCAGAACTGCTACACCAGTTTTCCCAAGTTGGGTTTTTTTCGGGGACAAGTGTCCAAAAATAACGGTGTCCCTTGTGTGTTTGTCTATTCTTTCAATTGATGATCTGTAGATGGTTGAGGCTATACTTGTGTTTATTTCAGTATTTATATGGTTAAGTAACTTGTTAAGTAATTAAACAGGTAGGTGAAATAAACCAGATAGTGCAGGAAGAATTTCTAATGGGTAAGACTTAGAAATTCCAACACTCATTTGTCTTTGGATAAAGGTACTTTTGCCGGGTATATTCTCTATTGGATGAGTCGGATTTGGCACCCTAGTTGTATTCAGAAATCTGCTTAATAATACAAACCCTCTATATGTTGCACCATTTTTCCCGCATTGGGTTTTTTCTGGGGACGATTGTCCAAGAATAACGGTGTCCCTTGTGTATTTGTCTCGTTCTATTTTCAGTTCATGATCTGTATGTATGTGTAGTCTGCAATAGGGTTTTCATTGTTGTTTAAATAATTAAACAACTTGTTGAATGTAAAAACAAGTAGGAGATGGTAAACGAGTGATTGCAGTAGGATTTCTGATGTGTAGATTCAGAAATTTTCACAAAAATCAACATGTGATGCATCCTACTTTATAATGCATGGCTACTTTATGCAAATGCTAAGTGTAATCATATAGCCAATGCAATCAACATATCAGTAGGTCAATATAAAAACACTATCCCCTATGATTACTCATGCAATAAATCCAACAACGAAGATAGGAAGAATCGTGTGTGAGATCATAAGGGTGGGAGGTGGGAAAATAATGGGACCATATCATGGATGATGAAGGAAAAGAGGGAAGCAACTTGCTCCACTGGATCCTCTCTTCCAACCAGTAGATCGAGATATCAACAATCAAGCTTATGAACTTTTGATGAAGAACCAACTTAGGCATATCATCCTCCTCATGGTCCTTAGACACATGATTGGAGGGATGAAGGGATGGAGGGAAAATAGAGTCATCGTTAATATCATATATAGGATCATTTTCAAAATGATGACCAATGTCTCATTTGCCTTCTTCTATATGCAAGAATTTAGAAAAATGTTGCTGCACAAACTAGTAGGCCTAGTATATAAGCTAAAGCTAGAGGGCACAACAACACCTTTGGATAGAGGCCCACTTTCACCACAGCCTAAGTCCCCTTTTCTTTTCAGATTTTCATCGATAGGAGGAGTCCCAATATAGAGGAAATCACTTAGGATGATAGGATCAATGACGAGATATGAAATGATTTCCAATGTCCATTCAAGGAGAGGTTCAATTAATGGTTCAAATACTTCAAAGGATCCTGAAAGGCTCCTCAAGAAAGACCAATGAAGGATGACTGGACCTCGGGCCCATGAATGTTCAATAATGATGAGTGCCTAAGATCAAGACATCCAATATTCCTCACTTGTGATTAATATGTCTATACCAAGGTCCAAAGTGAGGCAAGGATGGTTCATTCAATGGAAAGGTTCAATCAAAGCGTGAGCTTTGGGAGAAGCTAGGATGACTTTCCACGAAAAACCCTTTGAGAGAAATACTACAAGAGACGTAGGGTTGAGAGATATACCGAGATAAAGGCTCATCCGATGGTCAACTATAGTTAAGAGAAAATGTTTTGAATGATAAACTACAAAGTGCAGACCTCAGGAAATCCTCAAATCAAAAGCAACTTCAAGGGTTTCCACTTTGTGTGATAGCTAGGGCATCAATTTATTTGAAATTCCATTGTCGAAATTTGTTCAAAATTGGAGGATGCTTAGAGGAGACATAAATGAAGAAGTTTGTTAGGAAGGAATCCCGAAATTCCTCCTCCCTAAATTTCGCACCAAGCCCTAGAATATCTTCTTATCCTTAGGGGGATGAAAAAAACAGGTGGAAGAAGGATATTTCATTGAGTTTATGTGATCACCAAGGATCTAGGACCAGTGCCTAGCAATTGGGAGGATCCGAGTCAAAATGATTTTGATTTGGCAAAATTTGCTCTTCAAGGAGGCCTAAAGATGCAACTGCACGACAACTTTACACTTTTACACTTCGATGACAATTATTATAGAGTTTCAAGGATGCGAATGCAAATTTTTCCCTAGGAACATTCATTCATTCTTTGTCCAATGAGTAACACATGCAAAAATCTCAAATAGTTTCAATGATTTCACTAATTCGCATTAATTAGGGCACATTATTTCACCATAAGAAAACAATTGCATGCATTAGACATCCATTCAAACAGAAATATGGCATTATATTGAACTTATAATACAAAGAAGAATGTATCCATCCACAATCTTTCCAACAAGAATCTCCAAGAGAGATTGCGAAAATTTTCCATACATCAAAATACATTTAATTATCCAAATCTTTCCACAAAGTGCAGGCCGATATTCTCCAATAGAGGTCGAAAATCCCAAGTGTGATGTCCAAATACCAATGAGTTCTCTCATATTTATATGAGCCTCTCACAAATTCAAATTGGTCTAATTAGCCTAATTAAGCCCCTAATAATATTTTAATGTGCAAATAACATTTCCTTTTGTTGATAATCCCACCAAAGAGCTCAAATGTGTAAAATAAGCCTTCCTAATGAAGGCCGAAATGATAGAATAATGGTGCAAAGGGCTATTGGAAGGCCAAGATGAATTCTCAATGTGCCACAATGAAGAGGAGTGCTCCAAAAATGATGATCAAGAGGGTGGCCCGTTGATTTCCAATCAAAACATCTTGTGGTGCTCCTAAGTGGCTGTGGGGCACAATCAATGGTGTCATGGGTCTCCAGTGGCTCAATAACAAGTTGATGCTCCATAAGTTAAGATGTTGCATGCCCTTCCGTGTCTCTTTGGATGAGACAAAACCTCGTCTGTGCCCTGGATCAGTTGCTAAGTGTTGGGTGCAAGTGTGTGGTCAACCGGACAACGTGGTCCAAGTACATCATCTTTGTGTGGTTGGGGCACGAACAGGTAATATGTGGTGCTGAAGAAGCCCATGGTATGGAAATCAATGCTCTATTATAGTGGAGGCCCATGGCTTTCATGCTCACCCTATAAGTGCCATTATGACCCTTTGGAGGGCGTGGATCTCGTATTGGGATGGCAAGTCCAAAAGGAAGACCCTCCTGCAATCCTGTATAAGATCCAATGCTCCTCACCTTCTAGTACAACAATCTGTTAGTGCAATTGAGTAAATAAGCTCGCTAATCAAGGGGAAAAGTGGACACTTAATAGTGGCATGCCCTTCCAATTGGGCTTTAGAAAGTATAGGTGTCACCAAGCTCATAAAGGGCCCTATTAAGTGGTTTCAACCTCTAAGGGAGTAACAGGTTCATGGTACGTTTGTCAAATGGCAGGCATCGTGTGAAATGATGGTGGAACGAAGTGGGGCCATAGGGATGGCTCCAAGCCACATTCCATGTTACAAAGGTAGCTATAATGAGGGAAGCCCACACATTGGGTGTATAGATGTAGGAAGGTGCAATTGTGGTGCATGAATTACCCTGACCTTTGTTTTTCCACCCTTTTTCATATGCCTTTTTGACTTTTATTGATTTTTCTTTCGTTTAACTGCTTGGGGCTCCAAGGGATGAGAGCATGATGTGTATGATTATGATAAAGCAGTGATTACACCCTTAAGGTTGGGTAGTTCATAGCCCACCTGGGGTTGGGACAATCATGGGTTCCTTAATGATGCAGGGGGCACACATAGGGGCCCTAGGAACTTGGGTGACGACCATAATGATAGGGGGTAGAGCTCATGTTTGGCTTGTTGAAGTTTCTAAGTTTAGTTAGTTTAGAATTCCTTCATGCACTTTTTTTGATTTATTCCTACCTACTTGTTATTTTTTCTTTGACAAGTTATTTACAAAGTAAACATTGAAAATAAATACCAGTGCATGCTCAACATATTACAGATCAACAACTAAAAGAAACAAGAACAAACACATCACATGACACCATTATTTTTGGACCAATGTCCCCGGAAAAACCCAATGCAGCAAAACCGATGCAACTATCTGAGAGTTTTCTTATTAAGCAGTATCAGAGTACAATCTGGGTGCCGAAATTGGCCTACCCAACAGAGAATTTCCTTAGCAGCTATACCTCATAGTTTGAGAGAAATCTGTTGGTTGACACCTCAGAAAATCCTTCCGGCAGCTCTTGAGCACAAAATTGCTCTTGCAACCCCAGTGTCTGCCCAATTTGGACTGCGTCAGCCCTTCTCTGTCTCATGCTGGCCCTGCGTTAGCCTTTCTTGGCCTACATTAGCCCCAGGAGGCCTTGTGTCAACTCTGGGAGCCTCTGCGTCAGCTACGTTGGCCCCTCTGGTGCTTTGCGTAGCACTTGGCTGCCTCTGCCTAGCCCTGCGTGAGCCCTTGCTGGCTCTGCGTCACTCTCCTTGGCTGCTACGCTGCTCTCCCAGCACACTCTTTGCCTTCTCTATTTCTCTGTACTCAATGCCACTCAGCTGCTCTCCCGATCACTGATTCTACCTCTCTTAGCAAACCCCACTCTAGAGAATATAATGATTGATCACTCTGGTATATTCTCCAAGTGACCCTCAAACCTCCTCTTATAGTTTTCATGTTGACATATCAACTGCCGAGATTAAGTCCCTAATCAACGACTAAGATTAGATCTGGCTTGATCCATGTCTTTTGGACCATTCTAACACAGATTCATATTAATACACATTAATATTTTATTTTCCCTAAGTTTAGACTTAGGGGACTCCATTAAAAATATTAATTATTTTAATATCTCCTGATCTGTTTAGAATCTGTCCAAACCCTTTCTGGGTATTGGAGATCTCATGTGCCCCAACCTCTCCACCAAATTTCGTGGCTAAAGCACATCTGTGCTACCCCAAATCAACACTCCCTCTTAGCGAGGACTGTGCTCTAGCAATACTCTTCACTGAGTATTACTCTGATCATCCGGCATCTGTACCTGCGCTGATACTAGGCCTTCCTCCCCAACATCCTCTGCACTGCTGCATCTTGTACTGCTGCCGATGGTTCTGCCACTACCACTGCTGCATCTATACGACAACTCCCTCTACATCCATGCTGCTGCTGGTCCTTTCTCCCAGCACTCCATCTGTACTGCACCTCCTCTCATTATGTTGCATCGTGCTGCCCATTGTTGCACTGCAACTCAGTTATTGAGAAGTAAGTAACTGATCTCCCAATCTGACCTCCTCGTTGGGCTAGAGACACCCATTGATGTTGAAGCTCCCTTTGCCACTAACAAATGCTTCCTCTCTGACCTCTGCATTGCTGCAACAACTCTTGCATCTCGCACTGTTGCACACCTCTCTGTGCCATTCTGCATTGGTGCAACGCTCTTGTGCCTCTCGCACTGCTGCAGCCTGCTAACTTTGCGTTGTCTCGGGACTCCTACACTGTAGCTCTCTCTGCCGCTCCATTCGCATCTGTGTCTACCCACATCAGCCAGTCCTACTACTCCTCGTCGTGGCTCGCGTAGCAAGGTCTAATCCAAGAGGTTGGGTACCTCAAGGATCCTTCCCCTCATGCCCTTTAGCCCGCCTGACTACATCTCGATGTCTCCCCACTTCCGCTCAAGTGGTGTGTGAGCACTCATGGCACATAGAACAGAAAGGATCCTAGCCTTCCAGAGACAAAGTTGGATGCCTCATCCAACCTGTTCTGATCCCTCAACCTATTGATGGCCATCTATCTGCTCTTCTTGTTGACTCCTCCTAGCCTCTCTACTTCCCACCTGGAAGTTCTCTATATGACTCCTGCTGAGTCTACTTCCCGTCTGGAAGTTCTCTGTTCGACTCCTGCTGAGTCTACTTCCCGTTTGGAAGTTGTCTGTTCGACTCCTGCTAAGTCTTTCTACTTCCTGCCTGGAAGTTGTTTGTTCGACTCCTGCTGAGTCTACTTCTCGAGTGGAAGTTCTCTGTTTGACTCCTACTGAGTCTACTTCCCGTCTGGAAGTTCTTTGTTCGACTCTTGCTGAGTCTACTTCCCATTTGGAAGTTCTCTGTTCGACTCCTGCTGGGTCTCTCTACTTCCTGCCTGGAAGTTCTTTGTTCGACTCCTGTTGAGTCTACTTCCCGTCTAGAAGTTCTCTGTTTCACTCCTGCTAAATCTCCTTCCCATCTAGAAGTTCTCTGTTCGACTCCTCTAAGTCTCTACTTCTCGTCTGGAAGTTCTCTTCTGGACTCCCTCTGAGTCTTGATTTCCCTCCTGGAAATCCTTCTGCCGCTTGTCGAGATGTCCCCTACTCTGCTCGACTTGTGCAGCTACATTGCTGATCTGGGTTCCTCGGCTAGAAACCCTCGGTAACAACTCCTCTGGCCCTGCTCTGTCAGGTACTATTTTGAGTACAGTACCTCACCAGCTCCACTCTACAATATTTCTGCAGCCTTCTAGACTCCAACAATTGCCTCTCTGTGAACTGGGTCAGCCCTTCTCTGCCTCATGTTGGCTTTGCGTCACCCCATATGGGTTTGCGTTAGCCTTGGGATGCCCTATGTTAGCCCTCTGGTGCTCCGCGTTAGCAACACTGGCCTCCTTGAGGCTTTGCGCAGCTCTCGGCTTCTTCTGCGTGGCTCTGGCTGGCTCTGCGTCACACTTCTTGGCTTCTGCACTGCTAGAAACAACTTATGTCACCTCGAGACAAACGTTTTCTGCTGCTATTGCTCTGCTCGGTTGATGTCTTTTAGTCCTCCTGTGATCTGCAATCACGCTCTGATACCATGTTGAAGTCTCTAAGTTTACTTAGTTTAGAAACCCTTCATGCACTTTTTCAGATTTATTCCTACCTACTTGTTATTTTTTCTTTAACAAGTTATTTATAAAGTAAATACTGAAAATAAACACCAGTGCATGCTCAACATATTACAGATCAACAACTAAAAGAAACAAGAGCAAACACACCACATGAAACCATTATTTTTGGACCAATGTCCCCGGAAAAACCCAATTCGGGAAAACTGGTGCAGCTATCTGAGGGTTTTCTTATTAAGCAATCTCAGAGTACAATCTGGGTGCCAAAACTGGCCTACCCAACAGAGAATTTCCTTAGCAGCTATACCTCACAGAGAAATCTCCTAGCTGAAACCCTGGAAAATTCTTTCGACAGCTCTTTAGCACAAAACTGTTCCTGCAACCCATCCAATTTGGACTGCGTCAACCCCTCTCTGTCTCACACTGGCCCTGCGTCAACCTTTCTTGGCCTACATTAGCCCTAGGAGCCTCTGCGTCAGCTACGTTGGCCCCTCTAGTGCTCTGCACAACACTTCACTGCCTCTGCCTGGCCCTGCGTGAGCCCTTGTTGGCTCTGCATCACTCTCCTTGGTTGTTGAACTGCACTCCCGTACATTCTCTGTCTTCTCTCTTTCTCTGTACTCAATGCCCCTCAGCCGCTCTCCCGATCACTGATTCTCTCTCTTAGCAAACCCCGCTCTAGAGAATAGAATCACTGATCACTCTAGTGTATTCTCCAAGTGACCCTCAAGCCTTCTCTTATACTTTTCCTGTTGACCTATGTTGCACGAAACTTCTAGGAACCCAACATTTCGGGTCGTACCCATACCCGAAACTTTGAAACTCGGCCGAAACTCGACCAAAACTCGACCATCATGCAATCATCTTGAGAGTTAATATAGACTTGGTTTTCCTTCTCAATTGTCATCTATGGGTCTTATTCCCTTTTTAATTGCAAGATAATGTGTTATTAACTTATTTATAATTTTTTTTTTATATATATATACATATATGACGTTTCAGTCGGTGTTTCGGTTGACGTTTCTATTTTTGGAAGGTGATGTTTCTAAACATACTTGTTTCGGAAACTCCGAAACATTTCGGGGTTTCGTGCAACTTAGCTGTTGACATATCAACAGCTGAGATTAAGTCCCTAATCAACGACTAAGTTTAGATTTGGCTTGATCCATGTCTTTTGGACCATTCTAACACAGATTCATATTAATACACATTAATATTTTATTTTCCCTAAGTTTAGACTTAGGGACTCCATTAAAAATATTAATTATTTTAATATCTCCTGATCTATTTAGAGTCTGTCCAAACCCTTTCTGGGTATTGGAGATCTCATGTGCCCCAACCTCTCCACCAAATTTCGTGGCTAGAGCACATCCGATGCTACCCCAAATCAACATGGTTTTTGCCTATGTCCTAAATTTTCTATGCCCCAACCATCTTTTGCATTTATGGTACATTTTCTGTTGTAAGTGGCCAAATTATGCTTTAAACTTTCTTTTCTCTGTATCAACCTTCGGGGCATCGTTCTAGGCCCGACCCAAAGTTTGGACAAGGGGAGGGGGAGGCTAACACCTTATGGACCTAAATGAAGAAATGTGGACCCGAATGCAAAAAGTGTGAAAACAGGTTGTAATGAGCGGAGAGGAGTGAGATATATGGTGTCAGGAAGCAGGGACTACGCAACCAAAATCAAGGTTTCCAATGTAGTGCCACTCCTAAAGCTAGTAGCCCATAAAGGAGATCCCACGAGACCAAGATACAAAACTAACCACTAGGTTGGGACAAGAGTACATGAGTACAGTCCAAGCCCATTCTTTTCGCCGAATCCCCCAGTAATCCATATCCAAATGTGCGCAAGAAAACCAAGCATAAACACCCAACTACATAATGAAAAATGATCATAATAGATGGGTGAGGGCACACAATGACCGGCTTAGGTGGTGGAGAATGGTGGCACATCGAGCTATTTGGTCGCTGCAAGGGGCTAATGGTTTTCGGCTGAAGGCAAATCTAGGAGAAAATTTCTCCTATAGGGGTCACCCAATGGTTGTGGGTAACAGGTACTAAGATAATTTTGGTACTCTGAGCATGAAAAATGAGTACCTACATGCCATATGAGTCTTCCTAGTACCACTTTTTTATTTGTTACATAAGCTTTAATTAAAAATTCCCGTTCTGCAAGAAATTTATATTTTTAAAAAAATCCTATAAAAACCTAATGCAATTCTGCTAGACTCAAGATAATGTCTGGGATGGTAATATAAATTGACCCTAGACTTAGAAACCACACTCAAGGCCTAGTTATTAAGACACACTCCAACTTTGTAGGATGTGAGTGAAAAACCCCAATTAATTATTTATCGCTAAAAAGCAAAAATAATTAATTAATTGGAAAAAGCACTTTGGAGAGACTTCCTGAGTAATTAAGTCACAAGAGGCTAAGTCTTTTGCATAAGTTCATCGTGCTAGTGACATTTTTACAACTCCCCCATGGGGGTACGGAAATTTCATAGAAAAAAAGAGAGTAGAGAAGAAGGTGCAAAATTTGCCCTGCTGGATTTCTGGATTTGAAATTTTGGCTGGTGCCTTGTCCAACTTGACGGTTCTTCCTCCTTCATTTGCTAGGTACAACTGAGCAGGTTACACCCCCTATGATTGGAAAAACACGAGTCTGAATTGAGAAGTAATTAGCTGTGACTTTGGGCTAATTAGTTGTGTTGTCACTGAGGTTGCCTGGTGCAGATCTGTGCGATAACAAGTCCGAGTGCCACTAGCACCAGGGACATTGACCAAAGAATCTCCATGAATACTTTCATCCCCATCATTTTACTTTTGTTCTTAATTGATTGTTATTTATTGTGGATGCTCATTCTTTCTTTTCTGATTTAACATAAGATGCTCTTCTTAGTGCCATTGACTTATTTTTGTCATTCATGGACGCTAATATAATTTCATTTCTAAAGCATACATGGAATTAAATTGCATTATTATTCTTATTGTGATATAGAGAAGACCCTCTAAAATATCGAATCCTGTTTTCAATCTCTCTTTTTAGAACAATGTTCTTGTTGGTGACAATGCAACCTTTAGATTGATGTCTCTAAGAGGGCAATATATAGCTGCATATGCCCTTATGTATGTGAAAAGTTTGTGTTTACATGTAACCCCCAATCAACTTGCTGGGAGAAAATCAGAAGATCAAGGTTTGTTTTCTTTTTATTTTTGTCAATGTTTCAAAAATATTGTTATGGGAAAACAAATGTTTTAAACAGGTTAGTAATTGGCAGATTGCAGGAGCAGCAGCAGCAGCTGGTCTTAGTCTTGTAGATGTTGCTGCAGAGGCAAGTCATGCAGCTGCAATGGTTGGCACAATGGGAGTCGCTTTGTCTGTTTGTACTATTCCCGGTCAGGTTACCTCGGATAGGCTAGGTCCAGGGAAGATGGAACTAGGCCTTGGAATTGTAAGTCATGCTCATTCACATTGTATAACATATTAACATTTATGCTCATCAGAACCAGATTTGCCTCATTTGAAATATTCATTATTATAATTATTTGTTATTATCATAATCATTTCTTTTGTTGGCTTCACTCATGGGGGATTTGAACATTGAATCACATGTTTTACATTATACTTCATAACACGGCGATCTCCAATTGATCTGTCCCCTGTAGGCTATTATTATCATCATCATCATTATTATATTTTTAAATTCATAGTGTGGATGTGTACTAGTTTTGGCTAGTCACCTAATTGTAGACTTGTAGATTTGAAATTTGCACAGCACAAGCACATATTCATAGTAGATTTGATTGCACCTATATTTGGAAATTGAAATCCCGATAAATTACATGAGCATGAGTAACACTTATATTGTTCCAAGTCTGCCCTCATGGCAGTTCTGTTTTAGCATCTGAGGGAAACATTTTCAATTAGCATCTAAAGGTTACATCCCCAACCCAAGCTAACTAGTTGAACATATATCTGTGTTTGCAGCATGGGGAACCTGGAGCTGCTGTGGCTGATTTGCAACCAGTTGATGTAATGGTGTCTCATATTCTCAAACAGATTTTGTCAACGGTATGTATGGTGCCTTTCCCATAATTTCAGACTTGGTCATATACCAGTTGCACATGAAGATCCAATTAAAAAAAGATATGGCAGTTGAAAACTGTTTATATCTTTTCTGATTCTCTGCAAATCGTTTGAATTTTCTGTTTGAGGTGGTGCACCAACTGTGTTGAGTTCTGGGGCCTGGAATCTGATTCTTTGTTTCAATGACTCAGAAGAATTGAATGGCATCACAAAAAAAATACACGTAAAAAGACAAGATGATTCATTTTGTGGAAAGGTCAGGCATGATAAACGTTCAAACAAAATCTCAGCATAAATGGTTTCCTTAGGGATTAAAGCATAATGTAATGACTGGTCCCTTGTTATCTTATGGGGTTTAGTGAGTATATTAGTTCCATTGCTTGCCATCTAACAGTATTTAACATGTTCAGTTAGAATTCCAAAGTATTCCAGAACAATATATCGAGATAGACTAGGTGGCTTGCGCGTGATCTTGTTGATTCACCAATAGGAGAAACACTGAAAGAAACAACAAAAAAAGCCATTCACAGAACTATTAGAAGGTCACAGTGAAAGAGCATTTGTATGTACTATGAATAGCAGTACAAGCATGTTAAAAAAAAAGTAGTGCTGATCACATTATGTTACAATGTCGGCTTTATTCTCATGACAAAATTTGGTGGGGGCCCCTTGTGTTGATTCCTGTAGCATCCGATGTGCTCTAGCCTCGAGATTTTGCAGAGAGGCTAAGACATGCATTCTCCAAGACCCATAAATCGTTTGGGAAAAGTCCACCTAGAGATGGTTTAATTAAAATAATTAATTATTTTTAATGTATTACTAAGTCTCAACTTAGGAAATGTGATTAATTGAAGGGTATTAATTAAATCTGGTGCAAATCTTCTAGAAGAAGACGATGATCAATTCCCAGTTAATCTTAACCTTTGATTATGTTTTAATCTTGGCCGTTGGGGCCTCAACGAGAGATTATAAGGAGCTTGATGGGCACTTGGAGACACACTGGGATAGTGAGATCTAGATATTGAATTTCTCAAGAGTAGCAACGTTGAGTTGTCAGAGAGAGATCAAGTGACATTCTTGCAGTGAGGGGCAGGGATAGTAGACTAGAGGGGATTTTTCCAGTTCCGGAGAGTGCAAGGCATAAAAGACATCGAGAGGTTTAGGGCAGTGCAGTGCTTTAGAGGGAGTCCGTAATTTTGCTGGGAAAGTCGAGATCCAGTGCTAGAAGCCGGGTTGTGAGACCGGAGGGCCAAATAGTCGAAGTTTCAGTCAGCAGAAGATCAGAGGAGGAGGTGATACAGTTCCTAGAGGCTGTGACGCAAACACTGCACAAAGACAACGTGGGGCTAGCCTTCCAGAGCCTTATCAGTGTCGGATCGCTGGTGACAGTGTGAGAATATTTCTCATTACCTCTTTGCTAGTTTATTCTTTGTATTTGATTGCCAATTTGGGCATCTAAAGATTTGTACTCAGATTACTACTACATAATAATTAAAAGTTAAAACCCTCAATTGTTGCACCGGTTTTCCCACATTGAGTTTTTCCGGGTGTGAAAATTTGGTAGCCCCAAATTTCTTACTGCAACAACTGATTACATTTCTTCTATTTGTTAATTACTGAACAAAATTATTTACTGTTTGAGCCTTCACCATTTAGATAAAATACGAAAACAAGAAACTGAACAAGAAAGAAATACACAACACATCTACACAGTTATTTTTGGACAAATGTCCTTGGAAAAACCCAATGTAGGAAAATCGGTGCAACAACGGAGGGTTTTATTATTATGCAGTAGTAATTTTGAATATAATCTCTAGATGCCCTGCTGGCTATCCAATATAGAAAATAGTACTGATAGAGAGATCAGTGAGATTACCTCACACTATCACAGGAGACCTTGGCTAATCCGGCCATTGGATGACTGGCCCCTCACTACCTTTGCGTTGTCTCTGCGTTAGCCCAACGTCACACTGCCTAGGGTTTGCATCACTCCTCCCAGCCTATGTCACACGGTTCGGGTTCAAGTTTGAGTTCGACAACGATTAAGTTCAATTCGAGTTCAAGTTTTATGATGGGGTTTGTATGAGGTTTGACATTAAATTCGAATATAAATATTTTTCAATATATATATATATATATATATATGTACATAAAATAATAAAAAATTCAAAATCGATCAATAAACACATGAATACAAATTCTGATTAGTAAACATACATGAATAATTTAATCATTTTAACATCGAGTTAAATGTAATCATACACAATATTAGTTCACAAATGCAAAGAGAAATGACATAATTTTCAGTCTTCAAAATTTAAATGAATGTCTATAATACTAGTAATGTTTTAAAAAATCACATAATTAAAACATAATCAAAACTTAAACATACACATTATAATACAACTATATTAAGAACTCATTGTAGAACATCTTCAAATTTCAAAATTTAAAAAAGGAAGTCATATTGTACTCATTTTGTTATAATCCAAATTGTTCTAGGAAACTCAAAAATATAGATAATCTATGATTATGGCTTACTTGTAACATCAAAAAGATCTAAATCATCATGAGGAAATGGCCTAGTAAAGCCACTAGACTAGTGATCATGATAATGTCATCAAAGTCATCAATATATGGAATTCCATCATTTGGCTCATCTAGTGAGTCACCATCAATGCTAATATAATAAGTCATAATGCCAAGTAGTTATAATCCATAAAATTGTTCTAGGAAATTCAAAAACATAGATAATCTATACATATGGCCTACTTGTATCATCAAAAAGCTCTAAATCATCATGTGCAGATGGCTTAGTAAAGCCACTAGTATGGTGATCATCAAAGTCGTCAATACATGGAATTCCAACCTTTGGCTTATCTAGTGAGTCACCATCAATGCTAATATCATCTTCTTCTGGCAATGGATCATCATCAAGCCATGGATGAGAGGAACTAGATGCATCTTTGGCCACACTACTCAAGGCCAAATTCAAATTACTGCAAACATAAACAAGGTCTTCCAACCTTGTAGACAATAATTTGTTTCTCTTCTTGGACTAAATATGGTTAAAGCTACTCTAGCTCCTTTCACAAGCAGAGGCACTTGATCCCTGGCGCAAAATGCGAATTGCAAAACATTGCAATTCAGGAGTCTCTGATCCATAAAATTGCCACCATCTCCCTGGAGGAATATTGGGCCTATCTTGTCCTGCACTAGACCTTGCAAATATTCCCTCTTCTAGCTTGTATGCTTGGAGCTTCTCTCTAATTCTCATGGATTCTTCGAGATCAGGAACCAACTGTTCAACTACATCATAAAGGCCATTCATGACTTCTGCATCTTTTGTTCTAACTTCTTTCTATCCCAAAGAGTCTAGGATCCAAATAACAAGCTACTGCATGTAAAGGGCTATGAAACATCTTCCATCTTTCATCAATCATCTCCCATATTGCAATGTACTCATTTGCCTCATTATTAAAAGGTTTTGCAATGGCTTTTTTAGCACGATCCATGCCCTCATAAACAAAACCCATGGAAGGGGTATCACTATCAACCATGTGAAGCAGATCAACAATTGGTTCACATACTTTTAAGACCTTTTGAGCATTGTCCCAAAAAGCATTCCCCAAAATCACCTGTTCCAACTCCTTTCCTTTAGCTTCCTTTGAAAGAGGAGACTTTTCCCACTTATTGTTGCAAAAGACACCTCTTATACTAACTTATTCTTCAACTAGTCTTTTGATAATAATGTAATATGTGGTAAACCTAGTGTCACAAGGCCTGAGCAACTCTCTATATGCTTTACTCTTGTACAAGCTCAATGTGAGGTGATGGTTAAACATGAAGTGAAAAATTTATTTCCCCTTCCGAACTGTCTCGTTAATCCATGGAAACTTTGCCAAGTCATGTAACAATAATTCAAGACAATGAGCAACACAAGGTGTCCAATATTTTTTTTTTTGTATTTATCCATGATCATTTTTCCTGCTCCTACACAATTTCAAGCACCATCAGTTAGAACCTGGACCACATTTTCTTCTCCAACCTCAAGAATAACTTCCTCTAAAATCTTGAAAATAAATTCAGAGGTTTTCTTATTCCTTGATGCATCTACTTTAAAAAATGCAACCCTTTAGGGCAATAAACCAACACATTAATTAGAGGTCTATGATTCATATCTGACCAACCATCCGGTAAAAGTGTGCACCCTGTTTCCTTCTAAGAGTCTTTGATCTTCTGCAATTTGTTTGTAACTCTTTCTTTTGACCTCTTGAAAAGAGTGGTCCGTATAGTTTCAGAACTAGGAGGGACATATCCTTTACCAAAATCTGCCATCATCTTACATGCATTGATGAAGTAAGGGCTTCTTGCCACATTAAATGGAATTGCAGATTCCAAGAACATATCAGCTATAACATCATCAACTTCTTGTTTCTGCATGGGCTTCCAAAGAGAATTTAATGTAGCTGTCCCACTTGATTTACCATCTTTGATTGAGATGAACTCCCAACACCAACCATGCTTGAAGAAAGTACGGAAATAAGTTGTAATTCATTGTAATTTCTGTTTGAACACGTTGTCTTTTGTTTTCATTCACTTGCTTAGCCTTTTTTATATTTTCATAATCTTTCTGAAGTGTCTCTTTGAGCTCTGTAGACACATTCTTGCAACCATCATCACCACCTCCTTTGCCATTAATGACAAAAAGTAAGTGTTCCAAGTTGAAAATAATTAATATTATATTGTATTAATGGAGAAATGGTTACATGGTTGTAACATAACTCCTTAAGCTAGGAATAGTTCATGGGTTGTAGGAGTTTGTTTTGAGCTCCTATTCTTTTGAGATGTATTTATTGTATCATCTTTGAATAATTGAACATGAGAGTGTACGCTTCAGGTTGTGTAGTCTCCAGGTGCGGCTTACTCACCTGTGAGCTGCTAGTTAATTCAATTCATGTTTTTCTTTCCAGTTTTCTAACATGGTATTAGAGCTCAGATCTGGTGAGCCTGATTTACCCGCAGAGCCTTATTGGGATTAGAGCCCTAGTGGCTACAAAGCCCTCATGGCTATAGAGCCTTCGTGGCTACAATGCCCGAGTGGCGATAGAGGAAGTGATGATCATCGCGGATCTCAGGGTCAAACCTGCGATGATTGACCTCTCCTCAGAGGGATTTTAAATCGCTGTTTTTCAGTGTAAAAGAGTGATGGCATGTTTTTTATGGTTCTGAGCTTCAGATCGAGTAGTTTGGTGGCGGATCTGAGTTGCAAACACAAAGATCGTGGTAGATTTGTGGCAGATCGACTTGATCGGAGGCAGATCAGGCAGTTTGGTGGTAGATCTGTGATTGTTTCAAAGGTTCTGGTATGTTTTGAGATTTTTTTTTGTAGCTTGTAATTGTTCACTTGTTGAGAATCGACTGTAGATCGAGGGATTGGGATTCCGATCAGTCGAAAATGAACAATTTTATAGAAGCTTATATCAACGAGTCTAACAAACTCAATGGGACCAATTATAACAATTGGAAATTCAAGCTACAAACATTGCTTGAGGGTTGAGTGCTTGGTCGATCATCAGTGGTGATGATCAAAAGCCAACCATGGCAGCAGGCAGCATGGCAACACTAATGCGGGATTAGGATAAAAGGGAGAATAAGGCGAAAGTCTTATTGAAGATGTCTATTAAAGACAATATTATCCCACATATCAGAGACTATAAATCGTCCAGTGACATATGGACTACACTCAAGAACCTCTACCAGACACAGAACACCAATTGCATCTTGTCGCTCAAAGGCAAGTTGTTTTCCATGAGGATGGAGGAGAATGAATCCATTGCCGGATTCATTGCACAGGTCAAGGACTAGAAGGACAGATTGGGAGACAGTGGGGAGAAGGTGTCTGATTCTGATCTTGTTATAATTACATTGAACGAGATGACGGATGAATACTAGATGTTCATCACAGGCTTCTATGCAAGGAAGGATACCCCTGCATTTGAAGAGCTAATAGGAATGCTGATACAGGAAGAAGAGCGGCAACGGAATTTGAGACCACAGAGTGCCGATCTTTCTCTGATGGCGAAGAAGAAGCATACAAAGGGAAACCACCACAGGGATAGAAAGGTCGTGGCGTTTTTTAGAAGAGACCATTTAGAGGTATGTCTCCCAATAAATCCGACATTAAATGTTTTTACTGTGGGAAAACCAGTCACTTTGCTAAGTTTTGTTTTAAGAAACAAGAAGATGAGGCTAGAAGTAAATAGAGAAAGCACACAGGGCATTTTGCCGATGAAGGACAGAGTCATGATCTTCGATTATTTGTAGTTGATTATGCTCTTTCAGCTCTTGAGGAGGATGAGTCCGAAATATGGTTCGTAGATTCATGCCCGTCTTCACATATGACAGGTAATAGATATTGGTTTTAAAATTTTGAAGAAACTGCTTGTGGAGCTAACGTATATCTAGGTGATGACAGAGGATATCAAATTAAGGGGTACAATGATAGTCCGGTGATGTTACTTGATGGTAATATCAAATATATTAAAAATGTGATGTATGTACCCAAGATCAAGAAGAACTTGAGAAGATATTGAATTAAGGGGTACAGTGATAGTCCGGTGATGTTACTTGATGATAATATCAAATATATTAAAAATATGATGTATGTACCCGAGATCAAGAAGAACTTGATCTCTGGTTCAATGATGGCAGATCAAGACCTGCAAGTCGAATTCTTAAGATCATATTGTGTCATAAAGGACAACAAGAAGGAACCAGTTGCATCAGGTGTACGTGTGGGAGGCCTCTATAGGTTGAATGTCAAGAGCATGCCACACCAAGCTCTGGCTTCAACAGGACTGATAGCCGAGAATCTCTAGGATCAAAGATTCTGTCATTTGAACCTACAAGATCTCATGCTGCTACAAAGGAAAGGTGTGGTTGATGGATTCCCTGCTTTTCAAAATGTTTATTTAGATTGTGATGGATGTGCATTAGGGAAAATGCATGGGGAAGAGTTTCCTTTGAATGCTGATAGGAAGAAAAGAGATATTCTGGAGCTTGTGCATATAGATATATGTGGACCTATGCAGACTAGGTCGCTAGGTGGTGCATATTATTTTCTACTCTTTACTAATGATTGTACCAGATTCTCTTGGGTATATTTTATTAGAAAGAAGAGTCAGACATTTCAATGCTTTGAAGAATCCAAGAATATGGTGGAAAAGTAGAGAGGGAAATTCATAAAGATTCTCTGCTCTGATCAAGGGGGAGAATACAAGTTGGGAGAGTTCATGAACTTTTACAGGAATCATGGGATTATTCAATAGTACACAATACCTTGCACTCCGCAGCAGAATGGAGTTGTTGAACGAAAGAACAAAACCCTTGTGGAGTGCGTAAGAAGTATGCTTCAAGGTAAGGGTCTATCTAATGGTTTTTGGGTTGAAGCCATTAACACTGCAGTATACTTGAAAAATAGGAGTCCATTTAAATGTATCAAATTTTAAAACTCTTTTTGAAGCATTTTATGGATATAAGCCTGTAGTGAATCATTTAAGGGTTTTTGGGTCAAAAGTCTTTGCCCATATTCCCATAGATGACAGGAAGAAGTTAGATCCTAAGGCCACGAAATGCATCTCTGTAGGATACTGCACTAAGTTTACAGCTTATAAATTGTTTAATCCTTTGACTTATAAAGCTTTTTCGAGTTGAGATGTGCTATTTCATGAGCAGAGTAAGGAAGGAAATAAGGAGAATAGCCTTGAAGAGTGGCACACTCCATTGTTGATGGAAGAAAGCAGTGAGCACATGCAGCAGCAACAGCGACAACAACAACAGAAAGAGGAAGAGGTAGGTGATGCAATCAGTGTGTTGAGCCCGCTAAGGTTTGAAGCAGACAGATTTGAGGTGAGTCCATTACTGAGAAGATCAGGTAGGCAGACTCAACTACTAGCCAAATTGAGAGACTATGCTTTAATGTCAAACATTTTAGATGTAATAGAACCCACAAATTATAAAGAAGCTAGTCAATCTCATGAGTGGAGGGTTGCACTGAATGAAGAAATTGAATCTATAATCATAAATAATACTTGGGAGCTTGTTGAATTGCCTGAAGGAAAAATACCCATAGGTTGCAAGGGGCTTTATAAACCTAAATTTAATGGAGATGGGAGTATAGAAAAGTTTATAGCTAGACTGGTAGCAAAGGGTTATTCATAGAAAGAGGGGGATTGACTATGAAGAAACCTTTGCTCCTGTAGCCAAACAGAATATTATTAGAATGTTAATTGCTGTAGCCACAAAACATAGAATGTTAATTGCTGTAGCCACAAAACATTAGTGGAAGCTACACTAGTTAGATGTTAAATCTGCATTTTTAAATGTTGATTTAAAAGAGGAGGTTTATTTAATGTAGCCTGAAGGGTTTGTTAAACAAGGGCAAGATCATTTAGTTTGTAGATTGAAAAAGGCCCTTTATGGTTTAAAACAACCACCTAAGTCTTAGTACGAGAAGATTGATTCATTTTTCTTACAATATGGTTTTCATAGGAGTAAGAATGACCCAAATCTATATACCATGTATGATGAACAGGGGCAGATAATTTTGATTTCCTTGTATGTAGGTGACATGATTATAACAGGTAATGCAGATGCATTAATCAAAGAAATCAAAATGAAGATGTCATAGGTTTTTGAGATGAAAGACCTCGGAAGTTTACATTATTGTCTAGGTTTGGAAGTGTGGAGAGACTATGGGTAGACTTTCGTTACTCAAGGGAAGTATGTTAAAGGACTGCTCAAAATGTTCAGAATGTGTAAGACAACATCAATACCTTTGCAGCAGAACCTGAAAATGTGTAGAGACGATGGCTCTAAGGAGGTGGATGCTACTTTGTATAGGCAGCGAGTTGGTAGTTTGAGCCAGTTTATGTCTAAACCTCTTGAAAATCATTGGGTAGCGGCAAAAAGTGTACTGAGGTATCTTCATGGTACTTGTGTTTATGGTATTTTATACACTGATACATCTAATGTTACTTTAGCAGGATTTTCAGACTTTGATTGGGCAGGTAACCTGTATGATCGACGATCTATCACGGGTTATGCATTCAGTATTTGATCTGGGATAATAGCACGGAGTAGCAAAAAGTAGAGCACTGTGTCTCTATCTTCAACTGAAGTCGAGTACCAAGCAATATGCGTAGCAACATGTGAAGCTATCTGGTTGAGGAGGCTTCTCCATGATGCAGGAGAAGAGCAAATAGAAGCAACCATCATCAATTGTGACAACCAGAGTTACATTAAGCTGGCGAACAATCTAGTGTTTCATAAGAACACGAAACACATAGATACTCAGTTTTAATTTGTAAGGGAAAAAGTACAGTCAAAAGAAATTTTTATTGAATATTGTAAAACATGTGACAATATGGCTGATATTTTTACAAAGCCTCTTGGGAAAGTGAAGTTTGAATTGTTTAGGGGGGTGTTAGGACTTCAGGATAATCCTTTCTCCTATAAGGGGGAGAGTTGAAAATAATTAATATTATATTGTATTAATGGAAAAATGGTTACATGGTTGTAACCTAACTCCTTAAGTTAGGATTAGTTCCTAGATTGTAGGAGTTTGTTCTGAGCTCCCTATTCTTTTGAGATGTACTTATTGTATCATCCTTGATTAATTGAACATGAGAGTGTACGCTTCAGTTTGTGCAGTCTCCAGGTGTAGCTTGCTCACCTGTGAGCTGCAAGTTAATTCAATTCATGTTTTTCTTTCCAGTTTTGTAACAGTCCATCACTCTAGTTAAAGATCCAACAAATTTATCATTACATAGCTTGCATTTTAAACACCTCCCATGAGGCCCATCTAATTTCTCCACATATTTCCATCATTCCGTTGTTGACTTTGTAGGTGCCATGACAAATATGTTTGCATTTTTGTTGGCATATTAGGATTAAAATTTAAATAGATGATAAAATAGTGAAATTCAAATACAAATAAAACTTGAATTAGCACATGAATCTCATTCGTAACTGCTATGTAAAGCATGGGCATGAAATTCGAGAGATGCTCATGTTAAAATTATTACTTTTTCACCAAGAAAAAAGAGATTACAATATCAAATCTGAAAGTTGCAGTCCATTACACTATTACAGGTTTTTAGAGTGAATTTGACCTTGAAGAAATTGGAAAAAACTAGGGCTTGTTGACCATTTCAAGCATAGTTTTCTCATAAAGAAAACAATGAAATTAAATGAGTAAAGCAGGGGTAACATGCATGCTGTAAGATTTTTTATTCGAAGCCATTGAAACTCACTTGATGAAAAATTTGAAGGCCAATAGCTTCTTGCACCTTTTGAAATTTGGACGATTGACTGCCTCATGTCACATTATCTATATACTATATATGTTTGAATTAAATTCAAGTACTAAACCATGTTAGTTTGTGCTATCTCTTGAGAGTGAATTTGCTGCTGTTGATGGGGATTGTACTATAGTTATGTAAGTTGCAAGAAACCCAAAGTAGTACTTTTTTATGAACATCAAGACAACCTTTGTTGGTTGTTTCAAATATTTATTGAGATCTATATTAGGGCCATGGGCACGGAACTTGATTATGAAAAATATTTGGACTATTAAAGATGCCGAGGTCATCAACCTTGCTTGACTAAGTCCTATGCTGTCTAAATTATGATGGAATGTTGAGATTATTTACTTGAGCACTTACGTAAAAATCTTGAAAGAGAAGATGTGCCCTGATTTTTTAATAAGCTGGGTTATTGTGGACCGTTACACTGTTTTTTGTCGTGTCACTAAGTCATGTGGCTTTGGAATTGATATCTAGGTTGGCCTATACTAGATTTAGTATTTGACCATGATGTGTAAATTACTTATGCCTGGAATTTGGAAAAGCCATTATCCATTGCTATGACATTTTTTTCCAGATGTGAAAGAGTTTAGTTTTGGTTACAACCATATATAAACTTAGAAATGGAAATAGAATTGGTAAATTATATATTTTTTAAAATATAAAATTTTCTAACGAAATTCTTGATTTGAAAAAAGTTTGAATGCTTAGAGTATTAAGGAAATATGGTGTGAGTTTAAAAGAAACAATCGGTTGGCCTTAAGTTGAAAACGCGTAAAATAAGAACTAATACTAAAAATTGCAGGAAAAAATAAAAGAAAAAAATCGCAGAACAAAAATCATCAGCGACTGCGTGAGAGGCTCAGCAATGGACAGTGGTTTACTAACATGTGCACAGTGTTGGGAAGTTCAAACTTCGAAGTTGCTGAGCCCGCTGCTTGGATGAGCGATGATTCACGATTCACGTTATTGGATTATCCAAACCACTTGGGGTTGACCAGTCGACAGACTCGACACTAGGCAGTGGGCACTTGACACTTGGTAGTCTTGGATCTAACTGCCCGGAGTTTGCACAACGCAAATTAGAGTTCGACAATGGCACAGGCTTGAGGGTCGAGGCTACAACCTACAACAGATGCAGACTGCAGTCAACAACTAAGCAACTTCAACTTGCTAGTGAGTAAGCAAGCTCAAAGTGCGCACCAAATAGACTCGTGAGTCGTCAGACGTGACACAACGCCTCAATAAGCACAATCTCCAACACCTCAGTGTACAGTGTGCACAATCTCCTTGACTGGTTGATGCACTTCGCATCGATGATTGATCTCCTCACGACCAGGTAATACAAACTCACTCAAAACTCACAGGCTCACACTCTATAGTCGAGACTCGATTCCAACTTGTGTCAAATCCTTAGTGCAACATGGTTTATAAAGGAAATTTTTTGGTGGGAACAAGCTTATCGAAAACCATCATGTGCCCATGGTTTTTCTTATAAGCCATTATTTAAAACCTGTGAACCCTAAGCTCGAACCCCAACAAAAAATTTCGAATTTGATAAAATTCGGCTTCAGGTTCGTGTTCGGATGGGGGTTCGAATTCATTAATGTTCGACTTTCAGGTTTTTCGAACTTGAACGAATTTCAATATTTTTTTGGGGTTCGCTGAATTTCGAACCCCAAGGTTCAAATTCGGCGAACCTTATGACATAGCTCCCAGCTGACTGATTTGCCTTTGAGATTGTTAGGTCCTTAGAATACTAGTGATTCCCCCATTATTATTGTCATTGTAGCCCCTTATTGTTATTGTGTTGCCCCTATTGCTCCCATATTGATATTATTGTGCCCCATAGAAGCCTACTATTGTTATTGTTGTGCCCTTACATTATTATTGTTATGTCAGCTCTGATTATATTGGGACCCCTTAGACTCCTATATTTATAAAGGAGGTTTTGTCATTTGAATCATCCAATAATTATTCATTTGTGTAATGTAAAGGAGGTTGCCCCCTCGAAGAGACTTATTTTGAAGTCGTTGATCTATCTCTTCTTCTATTTTGTGAGCTGGTTGCATAACATTTCGTATCAAAGCTTTGGATTCTAGTGTTTCGCCGCTTCAAATAGGTCATCGTGACATTTTTGCAATATCTTTTTTTCTACGAAGCTTTAGAAACTGAAAAAACCCATTTGAGACGAAATCATGATGAATGTCGTGTCTGAATTTCAGACTGTTTCGCGTTATATTTTCGGAGATATGAACTGAGGAAGTTAGGGTTTTTACAGGATCTCGAATTCCATCTCAAACAGGTGACCTTGGGAAAATTGTCATAACATCCTCTCTGAGCATCAAATTCAAATTTCATAAAATGTGATAGGAGGATGGACTGTAGTTTGTTGGGTATCGTTTTTCAGGACCTAAGGTCGAAACAATGATACATGGTACTTCGTACAATTTTGCTCTGTTGAACCAACCTATAATCAAGTCATTGTGGGGGGTGGACATAATTGCTTCTTGGAAAATCCAATCTTGATCAGACTTGTGGGTTGGAAAGAGGATGCAGAGGGATACCACAGGACGAAATTTCAGACCTTGAAAATATGAAATTACAAAGATACAACATATTCAATATCGAACTCCTACAAAGTGAAAAAAGGTGTGTAGTATTTTTAAAAATTTACATAAGTTTTGTTTGAAAAATTAGTTGGAAGTGATTAAAAGGTTATAGTGAAGAATTATCATTAGTTGATGCCCCATAGAAAGAAAATGGCAACACCTAGTAAGCAACCCGAAAGCTCTACTATGACACATGAAGAAGAGGAAGAAATGCAACATGATATATCAAAATTACGAGACCAGGTGCAACAAATTTCATTCTCACAAAAAGTAACAGAAGCTAAGATGGATATTTTGAAGAATAACATCAATGGTATAGAAGCATAACTGAAAGGCAACATTGAAGATTTGAAGAAAGACATGGAAGGTTGGAAGGATGGCTTGACAAAGTTGTTACAAGAAAGGCTTCCTAATGCCGAAAAAGTAGTAGAGGAAACTCATAATGAGAATAAAAGAAATGTTAATCATGATTTGAAGAAAGACAACATTGAAGATTTGAAGAAAGATATGGAAGGTTTGCAGGAAGGTTTGACAAAGTTGCTACAAGAAAGCCTTCCTAATGGCGAAAAGTAGTAGAGGAAACACATGATGAGAAGAAAATAAATGTTAATCATGATTTCATAGACTCTAACATTAGAATGGAGACCCACCACGTTCCAAAGATCGATATGAGGAAGTTTGATGGCAAGGATCTTGTAACATGGATGCTACAGATGGAACAATATTTCGATCTCCATAATGTGCAAAACACACAAAAGTTTCGCATTGCAACTTTATATTTGGAACCCAATCAGTTTGTATGGTATCGATGGCTTTGCTCTTGTAAGCAAATTGTCATTTGGTCAATTTTTACGGAGGAAATTATAGCACATTATGAAGATACAAAGAGCAACACCTTATTTAGCGAATTGATAAATCTCAAACAAAAGGGTTCAATGGTGGAGCACATTGAGGACTTCCAAAAATTGAATATAAGGGTAAATGATAATCTAGAGGAGCATAGGATTGATGTGTTCATAGGTACTTTAAAGGATAACATCCAACATGAGGTTCACCTTTGGGAACTAGATTCATTGGAGAAGGCATTCGGGTTGGCAAGAAAAATTGAAAGAAAAATTATGGTAACAAGGAAGCCTACCACTCACAACTATAAAGATGGAAGTGTTGCTACCCCTAGCCTTTTACAACCTACAAGGTTGACAACACAACAATTGGGAGAAAAAAGAGCAAAAGGGCTTTGTTACAGTTGTGATAGTAAATACACTAAAGGTCATAAGTGTGCTGAGAAGAAATTGTTTTACATAGATTGTGAAGAGGAGGAAGAAAAGGAACAAGAAACATCAGAAGAAGAGGATATACATCAGGAATCAACCCTAGAAAAAGAAGAAATGAATCCGACCATATGGTGTAATGCATTGGCATGAATTACCACTCCTCAAACTCTCAAGATA
This sequence comes from Pinus taeda, assembly GCA_000404065.3. Lineage (NCBI taxonomy): Eukaryota > Viridiplantae > Streptophyta > Pinopsida > Pinales > Pinaceae > Pinus > Pinus taeda. Next base: position 51,079 of record APFE030802107.1, read on the forward strand.
GAAGGACATATCAAGAAGAAAAAGGTAATAGTGTTGATTGATTCTGGTAGTACCCATAATTTTATTCATTGTAAGATAGCCAAGGAATTGAATTGCTTCCTATATCTAGCATCAGAGTGTCAAGTGATGGTTGCAAATGGAGGAACCATAAATTGCTCTGGAAAGTGCCATAATATCAAACTATCCATGGGATAATATGTATTGAATAGTCTAATGCTTTCTATTCCAATGGATGGTGCTGATGTTGTACTAGGAGTACAATGGCTACAGTATTTGGGTATGATAGCTTTTAATTTTCAAGAACTTTTCCTGAAATCTTTTTCGGAAGGAAATGAAGTTGAATTAAGGGGTATCGTAGGGAAACTAGGAAATATAATAAGCTCTAACGGCATGACAAAGCTTTTAAACAAAGAACAACGAGGCGTAATTGCACAATTATGTTCACTAGAGGCTCCCCCATTGAAATCATCTATTTCTCCAGATCTCCAAAAAGACTTGGACAGTCATTCCAAGGTGTTTGAGACTCCCGAAGGCCTCGCACCTATTCGTGATCATGGTCATGCTATTCATTTGATTCCAGGAAGTGTTCCTCCAAACATCAAACCTTACAGATATCCCTATGCCCAAAACACTGAATTTGAATGTATGGTTGCAGAAATGCTAGAGGTTGGTATAATACAACGTAGTCAAAGTTCTTTCTCTACTCCAATAGTATTGGTGCACAAGAAGGATGGATCATGGCGCATGTGTCCGGATTATAGGGAGCTCAACAAGCTCACTATTAAAGATAAATTTCCCATTTTCGCAAGAAATGAAAGAAGTGGAGTCACCATTTGAAGATGAATCTAACTCCAAAATCGAAAAAGCTAAAACCAAAAAAATGGTAAGGGAGAAGCAGATGGATATCAGGGAGGGCTTCTTGTCTGAGAAAAAAAGGATGCTCACTAGAATGTATTCTGATCAACCAAGCTGTAAGAGTGAGGTTGAGTAAGCTACCAAAAAATCTTATAGTGTAAGCTTTTGTAGGTGGATGAGGAAGTGGAGTTGCCACCCAAACAGGAAACCAACCGAGATGTGCAAGTGCTAAAGGTGTGGATAGAGAAGATGAAAAGAGTAGTGAGAGGAAAAAGTATAAAGTGATGAGAAGATGAAGAGATCGCAACGATACCACAGATGTGGTGTTGCTGGACCAATGAAAAGACGAAGAATGAGAATGATGATATGATAAGATGCTAGAATGTCGTTGAAGTGTTGAGAACAAGATGGTCTCTGACAATGGCGCCAGAAATGGTTGTCGCTCAATTTGTACCGGAACTGCGACAACGACTCATGTCGGGGGCTGTCACTCTGATCCCCGACCTCTCCGTTCTAGCTATCTCCCAAGAACAGGCTATCGGGGGTAGTCCTTAAGGAAATGTGAAGATGAAGGACAAGTTGACAACCAACAAGTTCGAGAGATACGCTTGAGTGGCCTAGCTACTTGGTTAATTTTAGCAAGACTTAAAGATTAGATTAGGTTTGAATGTGAGACCAGTGCCTTATGGAGTCAACTTCTTGCTTATCACCTATTAAATGCCAAGTAACTGAATGAACAATCGCTGCTTGGATGCTTCACTAACCTAGATGAAATGCAAGTGCTACAAGCTAGGTGTAATGCAAAATCTTGGTTGATTTTAAGTTAGATGCCTAATCTAAATGTAACCTTCTCAATGTATTCAAAGAACTTTACAATATCTCAGAACTTTCTCATCTTTGTGGGATTATCACAGTGTGAGATTAAGGGAAAGTATCACACATAATCCTTTTGCACAAGTTTTTAGTCATGAGCAAAGCGGAGAAATTCAGACCAGCAATAATGAAGAAATGATTAAGCAACATGCTGGTTGGTTTAATGAATTTGGAAATCTAAGATTAACAGAAAAGATACAGATTCTACAAAAAATGGACGATTTACAAGGAGAACCAAAGGCATTAAGATTCATGATCAATCAAAAAGCTTTGGTAACTGTTAGCGTTATTTCAAGCAATTGGAATAATAATGTGGTCCATATTATTAGTCTGATGATTTCGAATAGAATCTGTACATCTATGATTTTTGAATTAGGCTGGCAAAACAAGGCTTATATTAATGATAATTGCAGAACATGGGTTCAGCATGCAATTGAAAGTTCCACCAATATGTTTCAAATTTTCAAATGGGAACTGTTAAACGGCATCGAACTAGCAGTACAACGATCACCTACTATTAGAAATGTTTTTAAAGATTCTTTCTTAGATATTGAAATCAGCCCATTACCTTTCCTTACTAAGTGGGAAAAACAACCTGCCAAATACACAACGCAGCAACAGGACCTCGACCGAATAGAGATGAATACAGAACAAGGAGGGTCATCAAGAGCATCATCAAAAAGGACAATAATATTAGCTGAAGATGCCAAAGGAAAAGGAAAAGCAAAAGAATCTACTTTACACGAAGAATAGCCGGATGGCCAGGACCCAGCAGACATCGATTGGGACGAAGAGTACACTAAGATGATAGAACATCACTACCACAAGATGCTCGATGACACAAAGCCAGTACAAGATTCCTCAGAAGATTTTGATTTTGATGAAGATTATGATTCAGATAGAAGTCCGAAAGGACCATGGTAGAATCTTTTGTACATATGTACCAAAAAAGTTAAGTAGACACCGTCGGTGAAAATATACCGATAGGACCCTCAATTATTTCTGCTTTTTTCATGATAGTTTAGATGAATAGGGTTAGAAGATATATAAGATCTATAAAAGGGAGATCTGCGGATGTTCAAGACATCGCTTGACTGAGAACTTTGAGGTCTCATGTTGTAGTAAGCCTTATTTATTTTGCTTGTTTTTATTAATATCGAACCCTACTAGGCCGCCTATCTGAGGATAGTTCTGTCATCCAAAAGAACTTGGAACTATAAGGTGAAGGCATTGGAGACCCATGGAGAGAGGTCATGTATCGGCTCGCATGTTCAGTTGAGGAGAAGTAACCTACTCAGATTTGCTGTTTAACAGTCTTCGAAATAGATCAAAAGTAAGTTCTTAATACTGAGGCTTTCTATCCTTGCTTTGTGCTTGCTTTGCTTAGTTTATCAGTGAGTGGTCACCTTTCCTTATTTTGGAAGAAGAAGAATCAAAAGAAGTAGTAACAGCTACTACTGTAGAAGAGTCCACTTCAAAAGTCACTGGAAAATTAGCCAGTGAAAAGAAAGAAGTATATAAAACGGTTGGCTACCAAATTTTGATATATTTGCAGGACTTTTGAAGTGGACTCTTCTACCCTAGTAGCTGTTACTACTTCTTTTGATTCTTCTTCTTCCAAAATAAGGAAAGGTGACCACTAACTGATAAACTGAGCAAAGCAAGCACAAAGCAAGGATAGAAAGCCTCAGTATTAAGAACTTACTTTTGATCTATTTCGAAGACTGTTAAACAACAAATAGGAAAATTGGTTAATTAATCAGAATTAATTAAATCAAGGTTTTAATTTTCTAGAAACTCACATGGATTGATCCAGAAATGATCTGAGCCACCGATTAAGATTTAATATTGGTTGTTGGTGCCCCAACAGGAAGATATAAGAAGGGATCGGTGTGGTGATGGAGAATACACCAAAATCACTTGGAGAATTCGATTTTCTAGAATAGTAGCGGTAAGTTGTTGGAGAGTTTGAGCTTCAGTGAGGAAGCAGAGACAATGAGGGGTAGTGATAGTGATTCGTAAGAAGTTTCTAGATTTGGAGAGGCAACAGCAAGTAGGCCTATTTATTCCCAGTGAAGCGGTGTAGAGGACTACGCAGTTGCTTTAGAAAAGCAATTTGATTTCGCTGGAGGAAAATCAGTTCAACTTCTAGAGGTCAGGAAACCTTCTAGAAGGTCAGAGAATCAATTTCCTAAATAGAGATAGGCATACTGACTTCATCAAAGGCAGTTCTGAGCTTAGATGTCCAAGGGTTTGCGCAACCACTCATAGAGGGTCTAGGAGGATGAATTTTTTGAAGGGAAGTTGTGCCAGGGTTGTTTGTGGAAGAAGGGAAATTTCCTTAAATAATTTTGGCCAGATTTTCTTGCTGTTTGGATTGCCAGTTGAGCATCCATAGATTGTACTCAACGTTCACTATTGCATAATAATTAAAACCCTCACTGCTGCACCGATTTTCCCAAGTTGGGTTTTTTCAGGGACATTTGTCCAAAAATAACAGTGTCGTTTTTATTTGTGTGTGTGTGCTAGAATTTTCTCAGTTTCAAACGCTAGTTTTCTTTCGTAGTATTTATTTGTGAAGGTTGCAGTGTGATTTATTTGATATTTGCCGGAGCAAATAAATTGTTAAAATTAATGAACAATTAGAAGAATAATTTCTAGTTGCTCCAATAGGATTTCAGTTTTGTAATTTTCACACTTCGGCCTTGCAACATGCCTCAGTCTACCTCGCACGTGTGGCAAAATGGTAGAATTTAGGCTTCTTATTGGATAAGAGTCTCTTCTTTGCTGTGATCTTTCATCTCTTTTAGGCTCTTAGAGTTGTCTTTTTCACCTTGGAAAATTGCAGATTGAATTTTCATTTGCTTGTCTCCAAACTAGGTCATATCTTTCGCAATATGTAGTGGTTTTACACTGTTCTTTGAGGCCGACATGAGGATCTTGAGGCCAACTTGTAGAGTGAGAACGCCGACTTGATGGTGGTGGACTAGATGACCAAATTACATTGATATAATTTTATTGCTTTGATATAAAATGCCCAATATGGGTCTAGACCATAATGACGAGGACATATACTCACGACTCAACTCTAAAATCACACAATGGGTTCTTTGACCTAGAAACAAAATAAATAAAGCATGGAACTTATGCTAGTAAATAATTTTCTTTTACAAATAATTGTCCTCTTTCTTTCTTTTGATAAATACATTACATCATGACTCAAATACAATTATGAAGACCGATACTAGTTACATTTCTCAACAAAAAGGTCCCTGATATACCCTTCAATTAATAGGTGGCATATGAATGATGATGGAACGGAATGGGGACAAAGGTCTCTCAAGGCAAGATGCCATGGGTACAAGAATAAGAATAATGAGGGAAGTCCACATATTGGGTGTTCAAATGTGAGGGCGCAATCGTGGTTACATGAGTTATTGCAACCTTTGTCTTTCGACCCTTCTTTATTTGCATTTTGCGTTTTATTAATTTTTCTTTGTATTACTGCTCGGAGCTCTAGGTCATAAGAGCATGCTGTGTATGATGTAATTCAGTTATTACCCCTTAAAAGGTGGGGCAATTCATCGCCCACTAGGGGTTGGGACATGCATGGGTTCCTTTAATGATCTGAGGGGCACTCATGGGCACAGGAACCAGGGTGATGGCCATAATGATATGGGGTAGAGCTCATGTTTAACTTTTGCTCATGATTATATTAAATGTCCCGACCATATTTTGCATTTTATGATATTCTTTTCTTTTGTTTCTTGGTTGTGGCCATGATATGCTTTTAACTTTCGTTTAGCTGCATGAACCCCTTGGCAACATTTCCAGGCCCGATCTAGATATGTGGACAAGGGGAGGAGGTGTGTCAGTGCCTTGGGGACTGAGAGAAGGGAAATGAAAACTTGTAACATGCAGAGGGGAGTGAAAACTATGGAACAGAAAAATGTGACCACGCTACCAAAATCGGGGTTTCCTAAGTAGTGCCCTTCCTAAAGCCATACACCAATAGGGGAGATCACATGGGACTAGGATTACAGATTAGCCCCCTGTTTAAGGTGAGGGAACAAAACCACGATTAAAACCCTTCCTTCTTCCAAGTCACCCAATAATCCATGCCCAAAATGCTCAAATGAAAAACAAGCATAAGCTCTTGATTGCACAATGAAAAACATACCTTTTGGGTTGGATTGCCCACCTTCTAATATATTCTCTTGATAGATGGGCGAGGAATCATACAACTGATGCAGGGAGTGGAGATGAAGTGACACATCACATCGGCTACAAGGCGACTCTCAGGGGCTGCTGGTTGCTAGTTGCTAGCTCGAAGAAGATGAATAGGAGAAAAGATCTCCTAGGGGTTCCAATTTTTGGTGGGTAACATGACCCTTGACTTTTCATTAACCTAATTGTTATATTTGTTATTATTATTATATTTAATATTATTATGTTTATTGCAGTTTCTTTAAGTTTGTGAAAATTCTATCACTGCAGCAATTGATTTACTTTTCCTACTTATTCCACAATAAGTTATCCATGAAATTACTTCAATAAAGATTAAAATAAATACTGCTGCAGATATCACACTGTAATACAGCTCAAACATATGCACAAGAATCAACCCATTGACAGTTATTTTGGACAATAGTCCCCAGAAAAACCCAATGCGGGAAAATTAGTGCAACAAGGGAGGTTTTTATTATTCAACAATTCTTCAGTACAACAGGGTGCCAAACTGGCTTACCCACAAAGAGAAATAATTCTCTAGCACTTCTCCCAATCCCAATGTTAGTCTGTTTGACCTTTGCGTGGCTCTCCAACTCTCTGCATCACCCACACAGGCCCAACTAGTGATTGCGCAATTTTCTGTTGCCTCTGTGTCTGCCTCTTCTGCCTTAGCGCTGATCTTCGGTAGCTGATCCCACCTCTCTGTTCCATACTTGCTACCTCCTAACTGCTCACCAGACCACTGGTTCAATTTCTCAGCTAACCCTGCTCTAGAAATTGAACTGACTGGACTCCCTCAGTGTGTTCTCCAAGTGATCCTCAAGCCTCCTCTTATACTTTTCTCGTTGACACATCAATGGCCGAGATTAAGTCCCTAATTAACGACTAAGATTAGATTTTGCTTGATCCATGACTTTTGGACCATTCTAACACAGTATTATATTAATTCACATTAATATTTTATTTTCCCCAAGTTTAGACCTAGGGACTCCATTAAAAATATTAATTATTTTAATATCCCCTAAATTTTTTAGACTCTGCCCAAACCATTTCTGGGTATCAGAGATCTCATGTGCTTTAGCCTTTCCACCAATTTTCGTGGCTAGAGCACATCCGATGCTACCTCAAATCAACACTCCCTCTTAGCAATGACTGTGCTCTCGTAATACTCCTCACTGAGTATCACCCTGATCATTCGACGTCGGTCCCTGTGCTGATGTTAGGCCTGTTGCCCAACATCTTCTGCATTGCTGCATCCTGTACTGCAACCAATGCTCTGCCATTGCCATTGCTGCATCCGTACTGCAACTCCCTCTGCATCTGTTGTTGTTGGTCGTTTCTCCCAACAATGCATCTGCACTGCAAGTCACTCTGCATCCTTGCTATTATTACTCCCATTTTTGCTAGTGAAATGGGTTCTTTACCATCCCCATCTTTTCCCTGAAGTAGTCAAACTTTGTCCTTCCAAGGGCCTTGGTGAGGATGTCTGCCACCTGTTCTCCTGTAGGAGTGTAGCTCAACTATACAGCTCCTCATTGGACACAGTCCCTGATAAAGTGACATTGGATATCAATATGCTTCGACCTATCATGAAAAACTGGATTCTCGGAGAGCTTGATGCAACTCTGATTATCGCACATGATCCTGGTCCCCTCCATATTCCTTCTGAATAGGTTCACAAGAAATTTTCTAAGCTATATGGCTTCACACAAAGCTGCGCTTGCCGCCATATATTCTGCATCAGATGAGCTCCGAGCCACAGACTTTTGTTTCCTACTGCACCACAAGGTCATTCCCGATCAAATGTTGAAACAGTACCCAGAGGTACTTTTCTGATCCACTGAACTTCCTGCCGAATTTGCATAAGTAAATCCACTCAATCTGATATCCTTACTCCTAGTGTACAAGAGTCCATAATCGTTTGTTCCGTGTAAGTACTTGAGAACATGTTTGGTTGCTGCCTAGTGTGCCCTCTTCGGTTCCACCATGAACTGACTGAGGGAGTTGACAACGTTGCAAATGTTTGGCCTGGTATTGACCAAATACATCAGAGACCCTATGAATTCCCTGTATAGGGTGGGATCGACATCCTTTTCTTCTGACGTATCAATCTTATTCCAGTTGGTGATCATTGGCGTAGCCATAGGTCTATAGTCCTCCATCCCGAATCTTTCAGGATTTCTGTAGCATACCTTCCTTGCCCAAGGAAGATTTCTCCCCTTTGCTGGCAAACTTCCAAACCTAGGAAGTAGTGCATTCGTCCCAAATCCTTCATATCGAATTCTGTGCCTAGATTCTTCTTGTAGTCCCCAATGAGTCTGGATGATCCTGTTAGAAAGAGATCATCCATATACAATACTAAGATTAGCGGTTCGTTCTCTACAACCAGATAGTAGAGATTTGGATCCGCATCACTCTTGACAAACCCCATCTTCTGCAAGTAGCCATCTATTTGACCATACGATGCTCTCGGTGCCTGTTTCAGCCCACACAAGGCTTTCTTCAATCTGCCTACATGAGATTTCTTCTCATGAGTTTCAAAGCCCTCTGGTTGTTCAATGTATACCACCTCTTCTATTACCCTGTTCAGAAATGCCGTTTTGACATCCATTTGATGGATCTCCCATCCCATATGGGCTGCAAGAGATATCGTAGTTCTAATAAGATTTATATTTGGCTACCAGGGTGAAGGTCTCACAGTCAATCCCTTCCTTTTGAGCATACCCCTTAGCCACAAACCTGGCCTTGTATTTCTCGACACTGCCGTCTGCAGCGTATTGGATCTTGTAAATCCATCTTGAACCTACCACTGATCTGTCTTGAGGCCTTGGCACCACCTCCCAGACATCATTTACCATTATGGAGTTGTATTCCTCCACCATCACATCAAGCCAAACTTGATGTCGAGTTGCCTCCTTGAAACTGGTGGGCTCTCCATCATGAGCTACTAATGCCTGCTATCTATTTGGCTATTTTCGCTCCCTCTTATCGTTTCTTGGCGCATCGATGAAGTCCTTTGTATCTCGCAGAATATGACGACGTTCCCTGCTAGTTCTTCCTCTGCCAACAGGTGCTTCTCTTCACTCCTCATCCTGAGGAAGAATTCTTTACTTCTCTTGGTTGAAGAGGCTTAAGCAACGACTCCTCTTTTGACTGTTCCTCGGAAGGCATCTTGCGAGATCTTTTGAAAGCCTTGTCCTCCATGAACTTTACATCTCGTCGTACTACTACCTTCCTACTCCTTGGAAGATAGGTTCTGTATGCCTTAACGTTCTCGCTATATCTCATAAGATATCCCTTTTCTGCAGTCTGATCCAACTTCTTCCTCTTTTTTTCGGGTATGCGACAATATGATAAACTCCCAATTATCCTAAAATGACTGACTTCAGGTGTCTTCCCTGTGAAGACTTTCTCTGGCGTATTCTTGCCCAATGCCTGATGAGGAGTCCTGTTCTGAACATAGATTGCTGTGTTGCATGCTTTCGCCCATAGGAATTTTGGCATATCCTAATCATACATCATGGCCCTGGCTGCTTCTACAATAGTCCTGTTCTTTCTTTTTGCTACCCCATTCTGCTTCAGATTGTAGGGAGCTGTCCACTCTCTTTTGATGCCCTCCTTAGATAAAAAATTAGTGAAGTCTTTATCGACATATTCTCCACCATTATCTGAGCGCAAAATTTTTATTTTCTTCCCAGCCAGATATTTGAGTGTATCCTAGTACACTCTTGGCCCTGTGTTTTCTCCTAGGAAATGCTGTCTTGGCATACTTTCCTAGAGCACATCCCCTGCATACATCATTTCATTCCGTACTCAGATCCAGAACTCCTGTTATAGTGCTCGTGAGAATTCTCAGAGCTCCATGGTGCAAGTGACCCATTTTTCTGTGCCATAGTTCGTTCAAGTCCTTGTCTCCATGACTGCCTATTAGTGCCATTGGTGATTCTAGTTATAATCTATACGACCGATTACTTTTGATCCCGATCTGCACTTTCTTTTTCCAGCTCGGGTGTTTGAAGTATACCTTCTGCTTGATGAAGTAGACGTCATAGCCCTTGCTTTGTAGTTGCGACATGGAAAGTAAGTTCATCGACAATCCTGGTACATGCAACACATTTGTAGCACGGAACCGTTCTCTCGATTATGTCTGAAAGACTATGGTACCCTTCCCTACTGGAGTACACTTTGCCTTGTTCCCCATGGTGATCTGAAAGCTCATCTTCTCTTATCGATATTATGAGAAACACTCCCTGATTCTCGTCATATGCCACGAGGCTCCACTGTCTATATACCATACTTTTAATGATGCAACACTAGTCATACACGCCACTTCTTCCATCCTGCAAGCTAACATAGAGAAATCGACATCTCTTTCTCTTGTGTAATCTTCTGAAAATCTGTGTGAGTCCCTTGATGTGGATGCCTCTGCATCATGGTCTTGACCCATAATTGATTTTCCCTTCTTGTCTCTGATTACTCGCTCTGATACCATGTGAAAATTCTATCACTGCAGCAACTGATTTACTTTTCCTACTTATTCCACAATAAGTTATTCATGAAATTACTTCAATAAACATTAAAATAAACATTGTTGCAGATATCACATCGTAATACAGAAACAAACATATTCACAAGAATCAACACATTGACACAATTGTTTTGGACAACACTCCCCGGAAAAACCCAATGCAGGAAAACTAGTGCAGTAAGGGAGGTTTTTATTATTTCACAATTCTTCAGTGCAACAGGGTGCCAAACTAGATTAGCCACAGAGAGAAATAATTCTCTAGCACTTATCCCAAGCCCAGCGTCAGCCCGACTGACCTCTGCATGGCTCTCCAACCCTTTGCGTCAGCCCCTACTTGACTGTGTTAGCCCTGGGCCTCTTTGCGTCACCCACGCACACCCAGCTAGTGATTGTGCAGTCTTCTGCTGCCTCTGCGTCTGCCTGAAAAGCCTTGCAACTGCCTCTCCTGCTTCAACATTGATCTTCAATGACTGATCTCGCCTCTCTATTCCGTACTTGCTGCCTCTTGACTGCTCATCAGACCACTGGTTCAATTTCTCCTTGCTCCAGAAATTGAACTGACTGGTCTCCCTTAGTGTGTTCCCCAAGTGACCCTCAAGCCTCCTCTTATACTTTTCTCGTTGACACATCAACGACCAAGATTAAATCCCTAATCAACGGCTAAGATTAGATTTGGCTTGGTCCATGACTTTTGGACGTTTCTAACACAATGTTATATTAATTCACATTAATATTTTATTTTCCCTAAGTTTAGACTTATGGAATCCATTAAAAATATTAATTATTTTAATATCTCCTAAACTGTTTAGAATTTGCCCAAACCATCTCTGGGCATTGGAGATCTCATTTGCTTTAGCTTTTCCACCAATTTTCGTGGTTAGAGCACATTCGATGCTACCTCAAATCAACAAAGTTCAACATATATGGGTTTGTCTTGATGCCATGCCTTGGTGCAGATATTGAGTTTTATCACGATGTTACCCTTCTTGAGATATTTACATTCTTTAGAAAAAAATTGCATCATGGAGTGTTTAAGAAGTTAAAGGTTGTATAAGAAAGATTTGATGTTGTAGAATATTTCCCATTAACTAAGTTTGTGTACTGGTGGACATTAATATAACTTCATTTAATTTTATATAGAGTATGTTGAGCCAACTGAGACAACAGCAAAGCATGGGCCTTTTAAGGAAAAAATACCCGATGCCTATTTAGAGGAAATATTACAAGAACCTTTTTTCTTTTTATTATTGTCTTATAGAGAACATCTTGAATGATTTGAACAAATTTGCTTTTTATACATTGTAGTGACATATGGCAGGAAATATTCTAGATTATAATGCATATTTTCAAATTATAGTGTAAAATTTGAAGTACCAATAAATTAACAAAACATCATCTTCTGGGATGATATTTTTACTTTAGATGTTTGAGGAAAAGATACTATCATTCTTACTCGTTATATATTGTTCCTTGTAGGAGACACAATATGTTCCAATCAAAGGTGGGAGTAAGGTTGCGTTAATGGTCAATGGGTATGTTATAAAATGCTAACAAAATGCTAGTTGGTTGCTTCATCTCTAGTTATAAACTTGTTGACAAGAGCATGTTTATTATTTGTCGTTTATGTGATCCTTCGTAAGATGTGTCTTGGTTATAAAATATTTCCTGTGGTATTTTGGAACTTCCTTTGCCACTCCCTGGCTTTATTCCAAAAGATCATACAAATCTAATGAAACTTTAGACTTCTAGTTGGGAATATTTATATCTGTTACAAGCTTAGGCTCATGCTTTTTGGATTCGTTCCCATCCTATTTTTTCAACATTGTTTACAAGTCAATTATTTTTCAAGCAGTCCTTGATATCTGTCTAGATGAGATAAGATAGTTTTATTAATATTCGACAAATGACCACAAACATAGGTCAATGGGACTGCCGAGCACAATAGTGTTGATACATAGTGGAAACACAGGAAATGTCTCCTAAATAGAGCAAGATGCAGAAAGATGTATGTGATGGAGGATCATTGACAAAGTTTGTCATTTTACAACCAAAATACAAGAATGTCACTTAATGATGAATCAATAGACTTGACAAAGTTCAAATGTTGTAACTTTTTAAATTGTTACTGGTAAATTATGGGCAGACAAATATTTGGAGAACGTGTGTCCAAGTAAACTGCAAATGTATGGATATTGTGCCTGTGCTTGAAAATGAATGGAAACAATTGTCTAGACTCTAAAAAGGGTGCCTACAACTAAAGTTCAGGTAAATAAATGTATGGAAAATAGAGTAGCAGCAGAAAATTGTGCATTGTGAAAGTATTGAAAAAAGAATAAGAAAACCTGTACAACGCAAATAAATGTATGGAAAATAGAGTAGGAGAAGAAGATTGCGCATTTTGGAAATATAAAAAAAGAAGAAGAAAAACCTGTATTAGGCAAATAAATATATGTACAGCTAAACTTTAAACAGTTAAATGTATGGAGAATATGCCTGTACATGAAAATGAATGGAAACAATTATATAGACTCTAGAGAGAGTGCCTACAACTAATGTTCAGGCAAACAAATGTATGGAAAATAGAGTGGAAGCAGAAAATTGCACATTTTGGAAATATCCAAAAAGAATAAGAAAAACTTCTGTACGGAAAATAAAGGTATGGAAAATAGAGTAGCAACAGAAAATCGTACAAGAATGAGAAAACCTGTATAAATGGGAGATGTAGATCTCTTAAGAAACTTTCCATTTGTTTAAAGATCATGGAAGATAGAGTTTTTACAAGGATGCTGTGGTCAAAATATTGACAACTATGTAAGTTTGCAACAATTCATGGGTTTTTGAGATCCCTGTTGCTGCAAAATCTAGCAGGCCTAGCAGCAGAGCCTCACTAGGCAGAACCAAACCTTAGGGCAATGTTACCCACTAAGATGGGCAACTGTTAGTTTGTGTAGCAGTGGATAGGTGTTCTAGTCTGTATGGTGTCTAGGAGCTAAGGAACACAAGATCTCCAAAACCTAGAAAAAGTTTCGTGAGAAAAGACTTGGAGAAGTCTTAATTAAATTAATTAGCCATAATTAAAGTATTTCCAAAGTCTAGCTTAGGAAAAGTGGTTAATTAAAAGGAAATAATTATGAAAGTTCGATTTTCTTCTAGAGGCTTCTATTGATGGAGTCAAATTGATCTTAGCCATCAGTTAAGATGTAATCATGGCCGTTGAGACTCCAACGAGAGATTATAAGAGTAGGTCGAAGTGATTGGAGAAGGGCCTAGTTTATGAGTTGAGCAGTTTGACTACCCAGTTGTAGGTATTCAACAAGGGCGCAATGGAAGCCAGGGAAAACATTAGAGCAAGGGTTGCAGTAGAGATTTTGAAGGAAGATTTCCTCAGTATTTCCAGTCTCCATGAGGAAGCCATACACAACAGTGCAAATAACCAGTTTACCCCGTGCAAGTTGCCGAAAGAGACTCGTTTTAGTTGCCAGCTACCAGATTAGGATCCCAAAGGCAGAACGAGTTGGTTTCAGAGGTAGAGGGAGGCGAAACGTCTCACCTAGAAGCAATTTAGGGGCTGTACGAATTTATTGCGCAGGTAGTGCACATTTCTAGACTGCAGAGCTAGCGACAGAAGGAAGTGCGAGTTTGCCAAAGAGGCCCTAGATCAGTTGCAGAGGGAGACAAGGGTGTCTCTAAATTATTTTGCCAGTACAATGCTAGAGGTTTGCCAGTTAGGCAACCAATTGTAATATTTCTCTCAAGTTTGCCCTAAGTTTCCCTAGGCTGGTTCTTCATAGGGATCATTTTGCACCTTCCACTGAAAATTAATTCTTTGGTCCCCTTCTCCTGCTTTTTTAGGTCAAATATATCATTGGTTGCTAAACTTCTTTCCCTTGACCTAACTTGGGTCCACTTGGTCCCGTGTGGTCCCATACCTTTGAAAAGTCAACTCTTCAAGAACCACTTGGGAAACCAAGTTCAATGAGGATTTTAGGGTTTTGGAAGCTCCCTTACAGTTCACACTCCTTAAACCTAGCCCTTGAATCCTTATCCCCTTCTCCTAGAAATCCTTGTACATTGCTTAAGAAGTAAGCAAGTCCCATTCTTGAGCCTCCCTTAGGAAAGGGTCCCTGAGATCACTTCACACCCATCTTAGTTGACCTATCCTCATAAGTGATTCTCTATATATCGGGTCTCCTCCCATCGATGAAAGTCTGTAAAGAGTAGGAAGCTTTAGTTGTGGTAACAAAGGGATTTAGCTTCATTGTTGCTCTTGATCTAGCAAGTGCTCCTCTAGCCCCCCATGCTAGTTTGAGCGGTAACATTTTGGCACCGTTGCCGGGGACATGAAATGTGTGTTTTGTTCCCCATACGACATATTGACATAACATTATTGGCGACTCCATTGGAAGAACGAAGCCTTATTTCTTCATTGATCTTTAAGGTTGATTCTTGTAGGGTGAAGCAAGCATTTTTCTAGGCATCTTTAAATTCACCCTGGCGACTCCTACATATTTTTCATGCATATATCAAATAGGTTGTCTTTGTTTGATAAATTTGTCGCCTTGGACATTGCTAGCATGCCTGGGCACCTTGATCATGTCACGAGAAGGATGTTATGTGGGATACCCCTGTTTGATGGTGATTCGCTCTCCGGAATTGACTACGTAGAAAGATTTAATGCACATGCTTCAAGAGAGGTTGTTTATGAAGATGTCCTTATGTTGTTGTTCATGGGATCTCTCAGCGGTCATAACTCATAGTTTCATGATTGAACCTAAGAAAATCTCATCTATGAGGAGTCTGTTGATGGCTTTCTTAGACATTTTCAAGTATGCCCCACATCAAGCATCTGAGAGGAAGGCTTCATTGGCCATCATCAAGACATTGAAAATCTAAGTAATGAGCAAGAAGACGAGTCCTCCTAGGATCCACATGACGAAAATGATGATTTTGAGAACACGTGTTGGGAAGGATTATGTTGAGACTAACCTTATCTTTCTCGAGGATATTACCCCTAATGACTCTCCTTTTGAGAACCTTAAGGAAGGTGATCCTATTTGCCCCTTAGAAGATGATATTGGAGATTACTTCCACATTGAAAAAGAGAAATGGGAAATTGTTGGTCCTCAATTTGATTGTGCTCCCATTTACGACATCGATAAGGAGGATGAGGTTGAAATTGGTCCTCCCTTTCTCTCGGGTATTATTTATGATGACATAGCCATTGATGACCTTCGGAAGGAGAATTTTATTTTCCCTTGCATAAGGAGGGGCAGTTGGAAGTGATCAACTTTCGTGTTAGGAAAGGCCCAATCTATGATACTTAAGGAAATCAATAAGGCTCCTCCTTATGATTTTATATTCAAATCACCTGAGCCTTTAAATTATGATTTTGGGGAAGAAAACCCTATTGGATATAACACTCCACCCGCCCCTTTGCCTTTATCCTTTGTTCATGATTCTCACTCTTGTTCTCATATGATCTCAAGTGACCTTGATCCTTTTCCCCTTTCTGAGTATAGTGTCGAGGAAGAAGCCCTCATTGAATATTTCTTCTCCTTGGCTGCCCCCTCAGGATCATGATCAATCTATAACCTCCCCTTTCGAGTGTGATCATCATGGGCAACCTACTTGCGTTTCTCCATCTCATTAGTCGCCCATTCCTACTAATCATAACCTTGTAGAAGCCATAAAATATGACATAAATGATAAGGACCATCATATGCCTGAGGTTGCCATCCATCAAAAGCTTATGGGCCTAATCATTGACATCTCTATATTTTGGTTTGAGGAGAGGATCTCATGGACTAGATTACATCCTTTTCTTACCTCTTCTCACATGATCATCCATGTGTGGGCATTCTATTTTCCTACCGCCCATCGGCCTTATCATCCATGTGATTCTGTCCACATTTGCTTTGGCATTTGTTGCCTGAGTAATGATATAGGATGGCATATTTATATTGATTTGATGATATGTTGGTTGCACTGGCTTTATGATTACACTTGCTATTCGTTTTGTACCATATGCATATTAGGGTAGGATGCATTGCATACTGTTTTTCGCATTAGAACCAATGACATTGCTCATGATCGATTAGCTGCATTTAGATTTAAAACTGCATTTGAAAGTTTATTTTAATGAGTCGATTTTATGGGTCTAAACCAAGCATGTGTGATCATGAGACGTCGCGAAAGCATGTTGCCCCATGTTTTTCATCCATATGCGAGTAGCAGGTCTGCGGTGCACCAAGAGATTGCTGGTGTTCTCGTGACCTCCTGTTCTTGTAGCTTCATCCTTTGTTCGACAGATCATGTCTCAGTTGGAGCCAGATGTTACCCACCATTTTGTGGGTGATATCCCTAGATTTTTGTTTGTTTGTTTGTTTTTTTTTTTTGTTTCTAGAAGATGGTCCTCAATTGGCAACCAGCAGCCCCTTGTAGCCACCAACTAGCTCGTTGTACCACTCTCCGTCACATAAGCCAACCACGTGGTCCCTCACCCATCTGTCATGATCATATGTTTGAAAGTGGGCCTCCCAAACCTGTAGGTATGCCTTGTCATTTGGTAATTGAGTATTGTAGTTTACTTATCATGGAATCTTTTGGGCATTGATTAATGGGGGGAATTCGGCGGAAAGAGTGGGCTAGGTCTATGCTCTTGTCCCCTAGACCTCTTTTGGATGCTAACCTTGGATCCTAGTCCTGTGGGATCTCATTCATTGACCTTTGGGCTTTAGTGATAGTACTTCATGGGAAACCCAAATTTTGTTTGCGTAGTCCCGCTCCCTCATCCACATATATCACCCCCTTTATGCACATTATAATCCCATTCTTCATTCCTCCCACCTAGGTCCACATTCCTCCATTGGGTCTACATAGGGATAACCTTCCCCTTCCCCTTGCCCACACCTTGGGTTGGGCCTAGAATGATGCTTCCGAGGTTGATGTAGCTGAAAAGAAATGCAAAAGCATAATTGGTCACATTCGATAGGAAGATGTACTAAAAAATGCAAAAGATGGCCAGGACAAACACATTTAGCACGTGGGAAAAAACCAATACATGAGATCTACCCCATCATCATGGTCATCACCCTGGTTCCTATAGGCCCTAGATGAACCTCCTTTATCATTCAGGAACCCATGATTGTCCCAACCCTTGGTAGGTAATGAACTGCCCTATCTTAAAGGGGGTATCCATTGTTATACCTTACACATCATGCTCTTATCCCTTGAGCCCCGAGTAGTTAATTAAAGAAAAGTCATAAAAGGCAAAAGGCTATAAAGAAGGGTGAAAAAATCAAGGCCACCACCTCAAGCACCACGATTGCTCCCTCCTATACATTATATATCCAAGTGTGGGCTTCCCTTTTATTAGCTACCCTTGCACCCTAGCATGTGGCCCAGGGCTGCCCCTTTCATTCCCTACTCCATTCGTCTCTTTATCACATGCCACCACCCTTTCAAGAATGTACCTTGGACATACTATCCCCTTTAAAAGTAGAAACCACCTAATAAGATACTTGGTTAAACCTATTGGGAGCTTGGAGACATTAGCACATGTCAAAGCCCATTATGGAAGGGCATGCCATTATGAAGTGCCCACCTATTGTCCATGGTTTGTAGGCTCTTTAACTCGATTTCCTTAAATGACTTGTTTTATTGGAAGGCTAGGGAACGCATTGGATCTTATGCAGGATTGTAGATGGTCTCCATATTGGGTTTGGTCTCCCTATACGGGGTTCTAACCCTCCAAAGGGCTACATTGGCATATGTAAGGTGTGTGTTGAGATCCATGGGCCTTCACAACAGTAGATAACACTCCATGGATCCCCAGAAATGTTCAAAGATTACTCGAGATTCACATATTGGATGAGGAAGATGCACCTGGTTCACCATGCCCAACTGGCCCCACAGTTGTACCATGCACTTGGCAGATGACCAAGGACTCGTATGCTGATGTGGCATCACTTACACCAACATTTGAGCCCTTACAGATGGTCTATAGGCATCTTCGACCTACTTGGAGACCTATGAGGTTACTTGTGTGCCCTCACATTCAGTGGGAGCAACACAAGTTTATTATTTGGAGAACAAGGGGCCAATTCCTTGTCCACTACTTTCGGGAGTCCTATTCATCATTGTGGTACTTATGGGCTTCATAAGGCTTCTTAGAAGGCCCAAGGACATGTATTATTGACCATTCAACCTCTTAAGAGGCTTATTCTTTTGTTTGTGGGCTAGTTTGATGGGCTTGTCACCAAAAATTAGTTAGTTTGCACATGATTTTTATTTTAGGGGCTAATGTAGGCCCAAGTAGCTAAATCGAACTCATTAGAAGTGTATAAATAGAAGTGATGAGGATTCATTTTAGTATTATCACTTGGTTTGGACTTGTATCTCTCTTGAGATTTTTGCTTTTCCTTCTTGGTGGACGAAATTTTGGAGCGTGGATGAATTTTGATGTATGGATTGTCTTTTCTCGTCGTGGAGCTTCATGATTGACAAGTTTATTGGTGGTTGGATATATTCTCTTACATGTAAGCACAAATTTAATGCTATTATTCTTTTACTTTGTCGCGTACATTTATAATGAGATTTTCGTTATACTAGGGTCTAATGTAATGATGTATCTCACCATGGATGTACTTTGTATCTCAGCTCAACAAATGATGAATATCTAATAGAAAATGAATTTGGATGGGTTTTCCCCCTTGTGCAGTTTTTCCCTAGTCTCTGACCTAAAACATGGTGTGCCTATTTGTGCATGCTTTTATTTTGATGTTCCTTTTATTGTTTTGTTGCATTATTGATGATATTGTTCTTTCTACATAATTGCTAATGATGTTAAGATGTATGTGGGGTGAATGTGATATATGAAAAGGTTCAAAAATGCAATTATTTAAATAAAAGGACAATCAAGCCCTTCGTAAAATTAAGATGGACTTACTTAGTAACCAGGTCCCAAATTGCCTAAGTGTGCTACATAAGTTCATCATGGTAGTGTTCATTTATTACAATTCCCCCATAGGGGTACGAAATTTGAGAGAAGAGAGACAAAGTAGAGAGAGAAGGGGAAATATGCCTTGTTGGACTTTTGATCTTCTGAAATGTTTTTCTTCTTGCCATGTCCATTGGGAAAATGGGGTCAAATTCTTGTTGATTTGGGGAAGCATTGGATGTGCTCTAGCCATAATAATTGGTGGAGAGGCTAAAGCACATGAGATTTCCAAGACCCAGAAATGGTTTGGGCAGATTCTACCCGGTTAAGGAGATATTAAAATCAATGTTGTTAAAAGCGTGATCGGGATTAAATCGGCGCAGGGAACGAATCGGAAAAAATCAGAAAAATCGGGAAAAAATCGGAAAAAATCGGGAAAAAATTGTTTGGTACAAAAATATTCATTTTTTTTCATTTTTTTTCAATTTTTTTAATATCTAAACCATCTACAACATAAAATAAATACATTGACACATAAATATGATAGAAAAACTAATATATAAGATGTTTAATATCATTTCTAGCGCTAAAATCACACATAACATTTAATCATGTCCTGAATAGTAAGTCCTGACTCCTGAGTTCCAACTCAGCCTCAAAATATCAACAAAAAATATGATAATGTATCTCATCATGTCATAATGTCATATACAATAAAATGAAAGTCTAATCCTATTGATTTCCTCTGCCCCTCTTGCGAGAAAATGCCACAACTTTCCCTTTCCCTCTAGATGTAGACGCTGGTGCGTGTGCTGGTGGAGATGGCAGTGGAGTCTGATGTGCTCTAGAAGTTGAAGAACTAGAAGTAGGAGCTATAGGAGGTAGAACATGTCCTCTACTGGTGGCAGGGGTAGCCCGGGCAGGTGGTGTCCCCTGGAAACATTACAATCTCCCAATCCTAAAATCCTGAGAAACTGATAAGTCTGCTGGATTTTAAATAAAATCTAAAATTCTACTTTCTCCATATGAAATCCAATGAGGCTGGAACCACTCTCAAACATCCTGAGTCATTTCATGGTAATGTTAAAAATTTAAGTAAAAGGATGAAAATGAAGATTAAAGAGAATGTCACTTTTACTTTAAGAATTTAACATTACCATGAATAGCATATCCATACTAGGGCCCAGACTTTATCCCTTCGCACGTGCCACTGTCCAAATGAGCAACTGAAAAACCAAAAAAAAAATTATAAAATCGTGCTGCCCCGACCCCGCACGATTTTTTCAGTAAAAATCGCGATTTTTTGGAACAAATCGCGATTTTTAGAAAAAAGCGCGATTTTTTCAGTAAAAATCGGCAAAAAAAAAGTAGGCGATTTTTTTCGTATAAAAATCGCGATTTGATCGGCAAGCTGAAAAAATCACGATTTTTTCATTAAATCGCGATATAATCGCGATTTTCACAACACTGATCTAAGGGTCTTGCATTTGGACAAGAAATCTTCAATGCAAGAAAAATTATTAGGATCCAATGTAAGCAACTCATTTTCAAGTTGATGAGCTCTAATTTCATTTTTAATCCCAAAAACTTTTGTTCCAATGCTTCATGAGGAGTATCAAGTTCTGCAATATGGAATCTAAGATCAGGAGAAATAGACATCCCTATCAAACCACGTGCTTGATCTTGTCTATTTTTCCATTTTGCAACTTTGTCTTCATCTTTTGGTTTCTTCTCTTGGCCCGTGGCTATTCTGTAGAGACCTTTACTTCTAAGTAAATCTTCCATGTAGGATACCCATTGGAAGTAGTTAGTGCTGTCAAGAATGACTTGGCATGGACTTTCCTTTTAAAAAAAAACTGAAGCTGAAGATGCTGAAAGTAAGTGTTCCAATGGATAGATCTCGAAAAATTAGGCTGTTTT
>APFE030802107.1:72442-98897 GCA_000404065.3 Pinus taeda
AGTAAAAGGATGAAAATGAAGATTAAAGAGAATGTCACTTTTACTTTAAGAATTTAACATTACCATGAATAGCATATCCATACTAGGGCCCAAACTTTATCCCTTCGCACGTGCCACTGTCCAAATGAGCAACTGAAAAACCAAAAAAAAAATTATAAAATCGTGCTGCCCCGACCCCGCACGATTTTTTCAGTAAAAATCACGATTTTTTGGAAAAAATCGCGATTTTTTGAAAAAAGCGCGATTTTTTCAGTAAAAATCGGCAAAAAAAAAGTAGGCGATTTTTTCGTATAAAAATCGCGATTTGATCGACAAGCTGAAAAAATCGCGATATAATCGCGATTTTCACAACACTGATTAAAATAATTAATATTTTTAATGGAGTTCTTAAGTATAAACTTAGGAAAAATAAAATATTAATGGGTATTAATATAAAACTAGGTTAGAAGGTTCTAAATGACATGGATCAAGCTAAATCTAATCTTAGCCGTTGATTAGAGATGTTATCTCAGCCGTTGAATGATCAACAAGAAAAGTATAAGAGGAGGCTTGAGGGTCAGTTGGAGAATACAACAGAGTGATCAGTCATTCGATTTTCTAGAGTGGGTTTACTAAGAGAAATCAAACCAGTGATCAGGTTTGCAGTGAGGGGCAGTGAGTATGTTAAATTGGCAACTAGGGCCAAACTCCATGTGGGTCAGCACATTTATGACTGCTGATATTTTTATTGGATCCCTCTCGTCGAGAGGTGTAGGATTGATCTAAAGATCATCCGATTCCGATAAGTATTTATGGAGATATGAATTTATTTTGATTATGGATTTATTATCTAGCTGACTAGCATCTTATGTAGGCTCAAGAAGCCCAAACGTCATGTCCATTCTACCTCCACGTTTTAGTATAAATAGAAGAAGACTTTAAGTCATTTGCCATATTCACTCTCTCATGATCTCTCTTCATCCTGTTTTGGGTTTGATGGAGAAGAGATCTAAAAGGAGTGCCCTAATATCTATGATACCCCAATGGAGAATGCATTCATGAATTAGCAGGCAATGGAGATGTATTCATCTACGAATAAAGGCGCAGGGATATAAGTAAATGCAGGACATAAAGCGCAGTTATGAAGAAAACGCAAGACATAATGTTATATATCTATACGTTGTTCATGTTATATATCCAACGCTGTTCATGTTATATATCATACGCTATTCATATATTAAACGCTGTTCATGTTATATATCCAATGCTGTTCATGTTATATGGATTCATGTTATATACGCAATATGGAACCATGTAATACGCAGTCACATGAGGAATGGTTATACATAGTCATGTGAATATGGAACCACATATATATACACATCATCAAAGACCTAACATGCAAGTAGAACATCGGGTCATGAAACCTCCACACAGATCAACCCAGATATACCACGCTACGCTTGGCAGTCAGATATACCACACAGATCATGATACGATGGGAAGTCAAGTCATTTATTAACATGCAGGCAAAACGTTGGGTCATGAAACCTCCACGCAGATCAACCCAGATATACCACGCTACGCTGGGCAGTCAGATATACCAAGCAGATCATGATACGTTGGGAAGTCAAGTCATTTATTAACACGCAGGCAGAACGTTGGGTCATGAAACCTCTACGCAGATCAATGGAGATATACCACGCAGTTGAAACACTAGACAATCATGATACATTGGGCATTCTGATATATGGAACACAACAATCATGGGACGCTACGCTGTAGCACAGTCAATTAGACTCAGTCATATATATATATGCTTCATGATATACGGAACGCAACATCATGGGATCCAACATGGTTATGAAGAATGTTGTTCATATTGACAGTGATAAGGAAATAATGGACTACGTGGAGGATAGCCTAGTTGCTTTGCTTGGCTGCAAGCCGTAGCAAGCAGCTAAGGTTGATAATTGTATGGACTCCATTATGAAGGAAGAGAAGGATAGCATGGGCAGCATTATGAAGAGCATGATGGGCAACCTTATGAGCAGCATGGTGTATGATACATGGAGCATGGACAGTATCATGATAAATGTAATCATAAGTATGGGCAGTATGATAAAATCATGAAGTAGCACGACGCATGGGCAACATGAAGTATGAGGTCATGGACAACTTGACGTATGGGCAGCACAACAATCATGAGTAGCATGATGATACATGATGCAGCATGATGGTGCTGCACGGTAAGGTGTAGCAGATGAACGAAATGGATAGGTGAAGCCGTCACCTAGGAGAATCAATTGAAGCAGAATGTCCTCAATTGATCTCATGTATCATCGTTGTAGGAGATGATATATGCTCAGATCTAGATAAGTCAAAGTATTGACTTCTGATGTAAATGTACTATCTCTCTCACTTTCTCTGCTGAACTTTGAAGAACATAAAAGAAGAATTGATCAAGGGTTTCCCCACACATTGTGGGGTTTGTCCCTGGCTAGCGCCACATCTTGTGTCCTCTTGTCTTGGCATGTCTTCTGCGATTTATATTTATGTTCTATCTGCTGTTTATCTTAATGCTGATGTGATTGCTAACTGTGAAAATTTAAATAAACTGCTCTAGCATAGAACATACCTAAAGTTAACATGGTATCAGAGTTGAGGTGAATACAATGCCCAAGCAAGAGTGAAAGAGCAATCACGAAAGACAGTCGGGATAAGGCAGAAGGATCAATGGGTTCCTCATAATTCACTTAGGGTGAAGTCGAAGCAGAGCATATTATCAGAATGGCACATCAGAACTTCTGATGGCATACCTTAAGATCACTTCACTGGGAAGTTCGGATCTAAGGGTGGAAGGAAAGGTAGATGTTTTGGTTATGAGTTCGGCCCTTATGCGAAGGAGTGTCTGAATGATAGAGATGCAGGTCATCAAAGACACGGCCGATTCTTCAAGGAAGCAAGGAACCCCAGGTAAGAAGAATCAAATATTGTTTCTGATAAGATAGAGAAGTGTTATTTTGTATTGGCCCTCTCCTTCAGATTCTTTGGGAATCTGGCATATTGATTGTAGTGCTTCAAGGCACTTCATCGGATAGAAGGGTGCACTCTCTAATTTGGTAGAGATGGAAACAATCGTCAGATTACACTTGGAGCCAATGCCACCTATCCCGAAAAGGGAATGGAAGTCGAAGGTTCTAAGGTGGCATTCAATGATGCTTTTGAGTTCAGGGTTGTATTAAGTTACTAGAAGTCCATTGGGGACCATTGACACACAGCACCAGAGGTCTATGAGTCAGATAGTGATAGGGAAGCCTGATTTCAAAAAGAGCATGAAAGTACATGTCTAAGATGGTACCGAAGGAATATCTTACAAGGGGACCATTCCCTCCATGTAGCAGATCCACAGGTTTGAAACAACCCGTGGAGTTTGAGATTCATGAACGGGAATCTCATGTATACAGGTGGAAGAAAGCCCTCTATGGCTTGAAGCAAAACACCATGGGCATAGTATGAGAGGACTGATAGCTGTTTGATGAAGTTGAGATTCACTAAGGAGTGAAATCGATCCAAACCATTATCCGAAGGTTGTGAATGATAGACCTCTCATACCGGCACCTTATGCAGGCAAATTATTTCTGACAGTTGCAGACCCTTTCATTTGCAGAAATAAGAGGGAGTTGGATTCCAGACATATGTTTTGCAGTTAGAACGGGGAGCTCATATTTGGTTGAACCTCATTGGATTGGTGCCAAGAATCTTCTGAGATGTCTTAAGGGCACAATCTCTCATGGATTGAGATACACTACTAGAAATATGAAACTGCATGATTATTCGAATGCTGATTGGGCAGGGAGTGTGAAGGATCAGTGGAGCAGTTCTTATTGCTGTTCCTCTTTGGATTCTGCTTCTAAGCAGGAAGCAGAAGCCGGATGTTATAAGCACCGCTGAGACTGGATACATATCTACGAGTATGACCTCGTATGAAGTTGCCTAGTTGTGGAAACTCTTCAGTGAGTACACATGATGAATAACGCTGTGATTCTCTGTGACAAATAGAGGTGGGATTTGATTATTGAGGAATTTTGTATTCGACGGTTGCTCCAGCAGATAGACATCACATACTACCGTATTTGGGATATGGTAAGCCAATGAGCAAGGATGCTCCATCGCACTAAGTTGATGTACAGGTCACTAAAGCCCCGGGGGAAAGATCAAATCTATGATTTTCCCGAACGACTTGGAGTCGTCGAGAGACCTTTGTAAAAGGGTCCTGCATGTTGCATACATTGAGCTCTGGGAGCTCTGGGGGGCTTGCGGTTCTTACTGGAGCAACATACGACCACAGGGTGACTCACCCTCCCCTGGTGGTGCGCACTGGAACAAGATGATTTGCTCTCTTGTGGGACAAGATGATTTGCTTTCTTGTGGAACATGATGATTCGCTCTCCTGTGTAGCAGGATTGATGTGTTCTTCTGTGAGGCCTGGATTGATGTATTCTGCATGGCGATTGTAGCAGGATTGATGTGTTCTCCTGTGAGGCTTGGATTGATGTGTTCTTCATGGCGATTGTAGCAGGATTGATGTGTTCTCCCGTGAGGCCTAGATTGATGTGTTCTCCATGGCGATTGTAGCAGGATTGATGTGTTCTCCTGTGAGGCTTGCATTGATGTGTTCACCATGGCGATTGTAGCAGGATTGATGTGTTCTCCTGTGAGGCTTGGATTGATGTGTTCTCATGGCGGCCTAGATTGATGTGTTCTCCATGGCGATTGTAGCAAGATTGATGTGTTCTCCTGTGAGGACAAGATTGATTAGTTCTCCTGTCGAGGCATCCTACCCATGCAGTCTAGGACTCATGGGAAGTACCTCTCATCTGATCAATGAGCAGGGAAATGAAGTTAGGGACCATAGTAGTACCGATGGACTCATTGTTGTATCTACTGTACTCCCTACGCTAGGATGACCTCCATTGATCTGGGATCAATGATACTGGTTTGAGACCAGTGGTAGGAATGGTACTTACTATGAAGCTGACTTCGGGTCGGTTGAGACTGGTCTGGGACTAGTGGTACACACTTTGAGACTGACTTTGGGTTAGTAGAGAATAGTATGAGACATTCGCAATCAATTCTTCTTCTTCATAGTTCAGCAGAGCTAAGTAGAGCAGAGCAGAGCCAACAGAGCTGAGCAGAGTAGAGTAGAGCCAGCAGAGCCGAGCTGAGCAGAGCAGAGCAGAGCCAACAGAGTGAACAAAGCTGAGCAGAGCACGCAGAGCTGATCAAATCTGGGCAGAGTAGTGCAGGGCATTTATGGCACAGATAGTACAGTCAGACTTATGGATCAATGGATGGAGTTCTCCCTAGTTGAGAGGGAGTGTTAAATTGACAACTAGTGTCAAACTCCATGTGGGTCAGCTCATTTATGACAGTTGATATTTTTATTGGATCCCTCTCGTCGAGAGGTGTAGGATTGATCTAAAGATCATCCGATTCTGATAAGTATTTATGGAGATATGAATTTATTTTGATTATGGATTTATTATCTAGCCTACCAACTTCTTATGTAGGCTCAAGAAGCCCAAACGTCATGTCCATTCAACCTCCAAGTTTTAGTATAAATAGAAGAAGACTTTAAGTCATTCAACACACTCACTCTCTCATGATCTTTCTTCATCCTGTTTTGGGTTTGATGGAGAAGAGATCTAAAAGGAGTGCCCTAATATCTATGATGCCCTAATGGAGAATGCAGTCATGAATTAGCAGGCAATGGAGATGTATTCATCTATGAATAAAGGCACAGGGATATAAGTAAACGCAGGACATAAGGTGCAGTTATGAAGAAAACACAAGACATAATGTTATATATCTATATGCTGTTCATGTTATATATCCAACGCTGTTCATGTTATATATCATATGCTATTAATATATTAAACGTTGTTCATGTTATATATCCAGTGTTGTTCATGTTATATGGAATCATGTTATATACGCAATATGGAACCATGTTGTATGCAGTCACATGAGGAATGGTTATACGCAGTCATATGAATATGGAACCACATATATATACACATCATCAAAGACCTAACACGTAGGCAGAATGTTGGGTCATGAAACCTCCACGCAGATTAACCTAGATATACCATGCTATGTTGGCAGTCAGATATACCACACAGATAATGATACGCTGGGAAGTCAAGTCATTTATTAACACGCAGGTAGAACATTGGGTCATGAAGCCTCCACGCTGATCAACCCAGATATACCACGCTACGCTGGGCAGTCAGATATACCACGCAGATCATGATACGCTGGGAAGTCAAGTCATTTATTAACATGCAGGCATAACGTTGGGTCATGAAACCTCTACGCAGATCAATGCAGATATACCATGCAGTTGAAACACTGGACAATCATGATACGTTGGGCATTCTTATATATGGAACGTAACAATCATGGGACGCTATGCTGTATGGAACACAGTCAACTAGACTCAGTCATATATATATACGCTTCATGATATATGGAACGCAACATCATGGGATCCAACATGGTTATGAAGAACACTAGTCAGATTGACAGTGATAAGCAAATAATGGACTACGTGGAGGATAGCCTAGCTGCTTTGCTAGGTTGCAAGGCATAGCAAGCAGCTAAGGCTGATAATTGTATGAACTCCATTATGAAGGAACAGAAGGATAGCATGGGCAGCATTATGAGCAGCATGATGTGCAACCTTATGAGCAGCATGATGTATGATACATGGAGCATGGACAATATCATGATAAATGTAATCATAAGTATGGGCAGTATGATGAAATCATAAAGCAGCACGACACATGGGCAGCATGAAGTATGAGGTCATGGACAACTTGATGTATGGGCAACACAACAATCATGAGCAACATGATGATACATGATGCAACATGATGGTGCTACACGATAATGTGTAGCAGATGAACGAAATGGATAGGTGAAGCTATCACCTAGGAGAATCAGTTGAAGCAGAATGTCTTCAACTGATCTTATGTATCATCATTGTAGGAGATGATCTATGCTCAGATCTAGATAAGTCAAAGTGTTGACTTCTGATGTAAATATACTATCTTTCACTTTCTCTGCTGAACTTTGAAGCACATAAAAGAAGAATTGATCAAGGGTTTCCCCACACATTGTGGGGTTTGTCCCTGGCTAGCGCCACATCTTGTGTCCTCTTGTCTTGGCATGTCTTCTGCGATTTATATTTATGTTCTATCTACAGTTTATCTTAATGCTGATGTGATTGCTAACTGTGAAAATTTAAATAAATTGTTCTAGCATAGAACATACCTAAAGTTAACAGAGTACAACACAAAGAGGCAGACACAGAGCCAGAGGGAGCCACACAGAGGCTAGCAGGGACTGCGCAGAGGCCAGAAGGGCCTGTGTCATCCATGCAAAGGCTGCAAGAGTGACGCAGAGAGCCAGAGAGGCTGCACAAAGCCTGAGAAGGTTGACGCAGAGGGTTTCAGGTTGTTGCAGAGGCCAGGAGGGTTGACGCTAAGCTTCAGATTGTGCTGGAGAGGGTTTCGTGGGCAGACTTTCCGAGTATCTGCTTTCAAATAGAGAAGTATTACTGCCGGATTATTTTCTCTGTCGAGTGAGCCAGTTGGCACCCAAATGTACTCAGAAAGACTGCATAATAATATAACCCTCTGAATTGCTGCACCGGTTTTCCCATGTTGGGTTTTTTTGGCGACAATTGTCCAAAAATAACGTTGTCCCTTGTGTGTTTGTTCATTTCTTTCAGCTGTTGATTTGTAGATGGTTGAGATTCTATTGTGTTTATTTCAATGATATTTATATTCTTAAATAACTTGTTAGTAGTTAAACAAGTAGGCGAAATAAACTAGAGAACACAATTAAAATGCGAAATAAACAAGAGAATACAGATAAAATTTCTAACGGGTAAGACAAAAATTTCAACATGGTCTCAGAGGGTTGTAGATCATAGGAGAGCTGAAGGCACTAGCTGAATCAGAGCGTTTGTAGCAGAAACAACTGTCTCGAGTGACATAAGCTGTTCCTAGCAGAAAGCAGCAGAGAAGGGTTGACATAGATGGATCGCGTCATTAGTTCGAGCCAGAGAGAGGCCAACGTAGAGGCTGAGGTAGGCAGAAGAGGCTCACGAAGAGCCACACAGCGACTAAGAGGGTTGACGCAGTTGGCTAGTCGAGAAATTCAACCAATGCCGGGATTGCGCAGAGCCTAGAGGCTCAGTCCTTCAGTTGCTGAGGCATAGGATGTTGTGGGAAGATTGCAGGGAGTGAACCTGGTGGGGTGTTGTTACTGCTGAGACAGAACTGTACCTAATGAGGCAAAACCATGGTAGAGGGAGTCGCTACCTAGGTGGATTTCCAGCGAAGGAATCCAGATCAGTGTTGAGGAGCATAGGAGATCAGAGGTGCGATTCGATGGTTGGCAGGCGGATTTCCAGGAGGGAAATCGAGACTCAGAGGGAGTCAAAGAGAGAACTTCTAAAGGGATGTAGAGACTAGGAGGAGTTGAAAAGAAGAGCAGAGAGATGACCATGAATGGACTGAGGGATCAGGACAGGCTGAACAAGGTGTCCAACTTTGTCTTTTGGAAGGCCAGGATCCTGTCCGTTCTAAATAGACATTGCATCAAAGCCTTCGCCTTGAGAACCGTGGCTATCCCAGTTGACCCAGCGAAAAATGAAATGTATGAAGATGCGATGGCCAAGGCGAAATGCATAATCCTTGATGGGGTCAAGGATCATGTGGTCCAGCATATTGTTGAGAAGGAGAGGCCAAAGGAAATATGGGACACCTTGAAGACATTGTATTAGCACACTTCCGTGCGGAGGAAGATGCTACTAGAGAATCAACTGTGGTCATACCAGATGCAGAAGGGGGAGCAAATAGATCACTTCCTCCGCAAGTTGAAGGAGATTTGGGACCAACTGACTTCCATAGGGGCCACGTCGGATCAAGAGTTGATGGTGAGGACCGCCCTAAAGAAAGAAAGAAAGAAATTATTTAACGTCCACGAGGCTAAAGATAGCCTACGAGACAGATGCAGTTTCCGAGGAGTGGGAGACATTCGTCTAGAGTATTCTGGGCAGAGCAAATCTTCCAAATTGGGAAGAATTGTGGGCAGCTCTTCGCCAAGAAGAGATCAGACGACTGAGATCAAACGATTGACCAAGACGGGAAGTAGCAGCAAAGGAGCTTGGGTCAAGAAAGAGGAGGAAGAGGATGCAACTTTGGCATTTGCGGGGAAGCAGGAGAAGAGGAAGAAAAAGGACCTCTTTAAGATAAAGTGTTTCAACTGTGGGGAACTGGTACATTATGCGAACCAGTGTTCGAGGAAGAAGAATAAAGGAGAGGTGGTTGACTTTAAGGCAACGCCAACGAAGGTGGAAAAGGAGGTGGAGGAGGATGATGATGGTGCCATGAGTGCTCATGTACCTCTAGAGAAGAGTTGGGTAGACATCGAGTTGTAGTCAGGAAGACTACAGGCGATAAGGGGCAGGATCCTTGAGGCACTTAAACTCTTGGATTATACCTAGCTATGGGAGCCCAGAAGTGAGAGTAGCAGGATGGTGGATGTTGGTAGAAATGGATGCACATGAAGCGACAGAGAGTGCTAGAAGTGCAGAAGTCCCATGCAACGCAGAGGGGGTTGCAGCAATGTGAGAGGCACAGAGGAGGTTGCAGCAATGCAAGATCGCACATAGAGGTTTGCAGTGGTGCGAGAGTCAAGGAGTTGTTGCAGCTGCGCAGAGGTAGTAGAGGGAGCATGAGATAGCGACAAAGAGAGGTTCAACATCGGGAGTGTTTTTAGCTTGAAAGGGATGTCAATAGTTGGGTGGATCAATTACTTCTCAGTAACTGAGTTGTAGTGCAATAGCAGTAAGCAGTAGCATGATGTAGCATGATGAGAGGGGGTTGCAGTGTAGATGCAGTGTTGGGAGAAAGGACCAACAACAACACGGATGCAGAGGGAGCTGTCGTACGATGCAATAGTGGCAGTGGTAGAGCAATGGACAACAATACAGGATGCAACAGTGTAGAGGATGTTGGGTGGGGAGGCCTAGCATCAGCACCGGTACCAGTGCTGTATAATCAGGGTGATGCTCAGTGTGGAGTATTACTAGAGCACAATCCTCACTAAGAGGGAGTGTTGATTTGAGGTAGCATCGGATGTGCTCTAGCAATGAAAATGGAGAGGCTAACATGAGATATCCAAGACCCAGAAATGGTTTGGGCAGATTCTACCTGGTTTAGGAGATATTAAAACAATTAATATTTTTAATGGAGTTCCTAAGTCTAAACTTAGGAAAAATAAAATATTAATGGAAATTAATATAAAACTGGGTTAGAGGGTTCTAAATGACATGGATCAAGCCAAATTTAATCATAGCCATTGATTAGAGATGTAATCTCGGTCGTTGAAGGACCAACAGGAAAAGTATAAGAGGAGGCTTGAGGGTCAGTTGGTGAATACACCAGAGTGATCAGTCATTCGATTTTCTAGAGCAGGGTTTGCTAAGAGAAATCAAAGCAGTGATCAGGTTTGCAGCGAGGGGTAGTGAGTACAAGGCAGAGAGGCAAAGATAGTGTCGAAAGACCAGCGCAGAGGCAGAGGGGCAGTCGTAGAGCTAGAGGGAGTCACACAGAGGCTAGCAGGGACTGCACAGAGGCTAGAAGGGCTTGCGTCATCCACGCAGAGGCTGCAGGAGTGACACAGAGAGCCAGAGAGGCTGCATAGAGCCTCAGAAGGATGACGTAGAGGGTTTCAGGTTGATGTAGAGGCCAGGGGGACTGACGCTAAGCTTTAGATTGTGTTGGAGAGGGTTTCGTGGGACAAACTTTCCAAATATCTACTTCTGAATAGAGAGGTATTGCTGTCGGATTAGTTTCTCTGTTGGGTGAGCCAGTTTGGCACCCAGTTGTACTTAGAAAGACTGCATAATAATATAACACTCAGAATTACTACACCAGTTTTCCCAAGTTGGGTTTTTCTGGGGATGATTATCCAAAAATAACGGTGACCCTTGTGTGTTTATTCATTTCTTTCAGTTGTTGATTTGTAGATGGTTGAGACTGTTTTGTGTTTATTTCAGTGTTTATATGGTTAAATAACTTGTTAGTAATTAAACAAGTAGGCGAAATAAACTAGAGAATACAGATAAAATTTCTAACGGGTAAGACTTAGAGATTTCAACAGTTCCCTACTAGGTACAAATTACCAGGTAACACTGTCCAAGCTCTCATATGCTCACAAACACTAGAAATCAAATGTGAGGAAAATAAAAGCTTAGGCATCCTTTTATAAGTTTAGGGGGGCAAATTTAGGAGGAAACCCACCCTTTGTTTGCAAAAAACTTCCTGTGGGCCTTATCAACCTCCCTAGTTGTGTGGTGCCCAAACTTGCCAGTTTTTGATAGAATCAACAGATTAGGACTGGTTAGGTACCAAACCGACCGGTTTGGTACCTAACTGGTCCTAACTAGCTTCTGAATTGGTTTTGATAGCCTAGTCAACAAACCGACCGATTTGGTCGATTTTAGAAACTATGATTTTATTAGTTTAGCCTTTATGAAATTTTGTTGTTTGTCATTTTGATGTTGGATGTTTGTGTATTAAATGAACATTGTTCATTTCATTGGTATTATAGTGACATTGTGATTCCAACCTTTGTCTACATATTCAGACCTTGTTCGACTGACCATTAACCACACTCATATTATCAAAGTTCTTCGATATCCAGGTTTTTGATCATAGCCTAGCCTTTGGCCAATCCATTTGGCATTCACACCATTGGTCCTTGGGAATAGTTTTCCCGAACACTCATAATAATGACTCTACAACAAATAAAATTCAATGGAACATTAGCACCAAAATATTGAGAGTGTGAATTACCAACAAAATCTTTTTGGCAAGAATCTAGATTTTGTTTTAAGGAAAGAAAAAAACCAAGACCACTATGAATGAAAAGTTCGATAAAAGTTTATATTTGGTACAAACTTAGAATAGATTATATTATTAAGAAATTTTTTTTCTTTATATGGAAAGAAAAATAAAACAGAGAATGTCGTGTTGGGAAGTGAAACTATGTTGACTCAACAATGTAGGTCTTAAATGAAATTTTTTGTTAGCGACGTGTTTCCCCAAAATCTAGCAGGTTTTGTTAGAGGGCTCACAAGATCAAAGCTAGACCATGGGACAACATTATTAGGTGGAGGCCCATTGTCACCAAAACTCACTACCTCCTCCTCTTTAGTGGACTTTCACATAAGAGAGGCTTCCTTGTATTGGTCACCTAATTGATATTCTAAGTCTATGGCTTGGAGGTGACAAAGGATCGGTTCAAGAATGGCACTTGACTTAAGGACAAAGCTAAATACAACAGAGACAAGGCAAAGCATGCACTGAAAGAGGCCTATCTAGAGCACTTATGACCTAGGGTTTATTGAGTAAGCAAGGACAAAGGCTTACAAAGATGCACAAGTCCAAGAAAAAGCTTGTTAAAGATAGATATAATCAACAATTGGAACTACAATTCTTCAAGAAGCCCTAAGTTGAAGCATAGGGTTAGGTTAGGGTTTACCTTAGGGCAAAATTACCTAGGGCTTGTGGTGTCAGCCTTAAAAAGGAAGAATTTATCGCAGAATAAGGTGAATTTTGATGCAATGAGGCTCAAACCATGTGTATAACCCTCCTACAGGGCAGCACACTCCTCCTAGTTGAATTCGGCCCTAGCCCTAACCTAATGACTTACCTTGAAGGGATGAAAATGTGAGGGAGCGAGAGAAAAATGTTAAAATATGTGTTTTCATGTTGTGAGCACTTATGTGGATGGCCAATGCTTGATCCTTGGTGATAGAGTCTAAGGGATACCTATTGATGGAAATATCAAACCCTAGTATAGATTAAGGGCAAGAAAAACCTTAGTTTCAAAACCCTAGCTATCACTTTATATGGGGATAAAGTCATGAAGAGAGCTTAACATGAAGATTCATTCAAGGGATTACCATACATCATTTTAGTTAATAGATGCAATACATTGCCAAGATTTTATAGAAAAATATTCAATAAAACTAGCACATAAAAACTGGAAATGAAAAACTCAACAATTATCAGCAAAATAGATATTTTATTAATTAATGAATGAATTGATGATTTACAGACTGAGAGGCCTATGCTTAAATACAACCCTTCGTGCCTCTTGGTGAATGGGCATGATTTTTGATCATGCCCCATGCCTAATTAAACTAATAGTTTATAGGATAATTAATTTTTATATAACGTTGCCTTCCTCCCAAAAAGATGCTTTGTCCTCAAAGCATATGTAACGACGATGTTGTTGATGAAACGCTTCAGTGTCCCAAGAAGCTTCTTCTTCTGGTAAGTCCTTCCACTTGGTCAAGTATTCTATGATTACTCGTGATTGCAACTTCCTTTCCCTGTTGGATATGATACCTTTTGGCTCTATAATAACACCTCCTTCGTTATCTAATGTTGGAAGTGATGTCCGTGCTGATTGATGTTCACCAAGTGCCTTTTTGAGGCAAAATATCTGGAAAACATTATGAACACAACTTTTATGAAGAAGGCTTAAACTGTATGCAATTTGGTTGATCTTTTTGTTGATCTGATATGGTCCATAAAACTTTGGTGCCAATTTATTTTTTCCATTTTTGTTTTAAGGACAACGGCTTGTATGGTTGAAGTTTAACAAATGCCCAATCTCTAACTTCAAATTCTATCTTGGTTCTATTTCGGTCAGTTTGCTACTTCATACGATTCCTTGCATTATTTAGATTTTCTTTTAGAGTTTGGATGACTTTTGGGTTTCTTCTAATTGGTTTTTAACAGCTGGCAGCTTCGTCTTTATGATAGCAAATTCCTTTCATTTCGGCGGTTCGTAACCGTACAAAGCTTGAAAAGGAGTCATTTCGCTGATGTGTGGTAAGTGGAATTGTACCACCATTTAGCAAGATGTAACCACTGAACCCACTTATTTTGTTTGTCTGTGGTATAACAACGTAAGTAAGCTTCTAAACACTTATTGACATCCTCTGTTTGGCCATCTGTTTGAGGATGGTAAACAGAATTCATGTTGAGGTAGGTTCCTATATGATTGAATAATTCCTTCCAAAAATTACCCTTAAATTTGGCATCTTTATCTCTCACTATGACCTTTGGAAATCCGCGAAATTTGTAAATATTTTTGCAAAATATCTCAACGATTTGTTTTGCTGAGTTAGACTTCTTCATTGTAATAAAGTGAGCATACTTGGTGAGTCTGTCAACTACTACAAGAATCTTATCCTTACCATCAGATATAGGTAAACCTTCAAGAAAGTCCATTGATATTTTTTCCCATTTCTGATTTAGAATGTTTAGGGGATGAAGTAGTCCGGGTGTCATAATATTTTCACTTTTATTCCTGTGACATTTATCACATTCTGCAACATATTTTTGAATATCATTGCTCATTCCCTTCCAAAAGAATGACTAGCGTGCATTGTAGTGGGTTTTAAAGTATCCTACATGTCTGGCTGACAGTGAATCATGTGACTCTTTGAGAACCTTGGCCTTGAATTTGGAATCTACATTCAGATAAATTTTTCCCTTGTACCATAGAATATCATTCTTCCATTCAAATTTTGAATTCTGCGGAAGATTATTGATTTGAGCATTTGTTTTTGGATCTTTTGCGTATTCACTTCGAATCTCATTAAGCCATTCATGAACAACCACTGACATTGCGATGGTTCTTCGTCTTTCCTGGACAAGGCATCAACTACTACGTCATCTTTCCCTTTTTTACGTAATATATCCATGTCAAAGGTACCAAATTTTTCTATCCATTTTTGTTGTTTTGTAGATAGCTTTTTTGTTGTTGGGGGAAATGCTGAAGACTATTATGATCTGTTCGTATTAAGAACTAACTTCTTAAGAGATATTGTCTCCATTTGGCTAATGTGTGCCTTGAGACATTCATGCTTACTGAGCTTTCTTCTTTCAAACGTGATTATATGACTATCCTTCATTAGTACTGCTCCTATGCCAAAACCGAAACATCACATTAAATTACAAATGGTTTTAAGAAGTCTGGGGTTGCTAATACAGGTGCATTAGACATAACTTCCTTCAAATCTTCAAAACAATTTCCTGCTTCATCAATCCATCGAAATGAGTTCTTCTTTAGAAGGTTTGATAGGGGTGTGGTTATATGGGCGTAGTTTTTAATAAATCTTTGATAATATCCGGTCAACCCTAAGAATCCTCTTAGCTTGGAGATATTAATTGGTTTGGGCCACTCCCTTATAGCCTTGATTTAATTAGGATCCACTTTTACTCCATGAGATATTATGTGTTCGAGATATTCTACTTCATCCTTCCCAAATGTGCATTTGGACTTCCTGGCATAGAATTGATGCTCTTCCAATTGCGTAAGAACTTTCTCCAAATGTTATAGGTGCTCTTTCCAAGTTTTGCTATAAATTAAAGTATCATCAAAGAACACTAACACGAACTTCCTTAGATATGGACGAAATAACTCGTTCATAGTAGCTTGGAATGTTGCTGGTGCATTGGTTAACCCAAAAGGCATTACTTTAAATTCGTAGTGATCTTCACGTGTTCGGAACATAGTTTTTGGTATGTCTTCCAACCTTATTCTGATTTGATAATATCCTGACCTCAAGTCCAATTTTGAGATGTATTTAGCGTCATTTAGTTCATATAGCATTTCATCGATGAAGGGAATTAGGAACTTGTTTTTAATTGTTATTTTGTTTAGTCCTCGATAATCAATGCATAACTTGAACGATCCATCTTTCTTCTGCACCAATACAATTGGAGCAACATACAGAGTTTTACTTTTTGAGATGATGCCACACTTTAAAAGATCTTGGATTAATCTCTCAATTTCCATTTTTTGATGATGTGGATATCGATACGTTTTGATGTTGACGAGGTTTGATCCTGCTTTGACTTCTATTATATGCTCGATTTCCCTATTAGGAGGCATTTTCATGGGCAGGTCTTGGAATAATTTTTCATGCTTCTGAATTAGCTCATGTACTTTTGGTGCTTCTTCATTGATCAATTTTGAAGTTAACATTTCTAATTGGTGACATTGTACTACATAGGTTGGTGCTCCTTGTTGAATAATTTTCATCATTTGCGACGATGATACGATTTGATTCTTAGGTGCTTGGAATCCCATATAATTTGTATTTTTGCCCTTCCCATTTAAATTTTATAAACTGCTTTTGATGGTTGGCAGAGTAAGTACCGAGAGTTTGTAACAATTGGATACCTAAGACCACATCTACTCCTCCTAATGGTACAATGTAAAATGAAGATTCTAAATTAAAGTCTTGAATCCACAATTTGACTTTATGGCAATTCCCTACCTTTTCAATCTTCTTACCGTTGGCTACCATCACCTTCATGTTGGGCATGGGAAATGTGAAAATGTTGAGTCTCTTCACCATGGTTGAGTCCAAAAAATTGTGGGTGCTATTGGTGTCGATGAGAACCATTACATTGTTCTTCTTGATATGTCCTTTTAATTTAATGTCTGGGGTTGTGATATACCTGTGATGGCCGATAGTGACACTTGCAAAAGGCTTTCGTCATCTAGTTCTGGACAAAATTCTGGGGCATCTTCGATTTCTTCTATGTCTAATTCATCACTGTCTGAATCATTAATTGGTTTACAGTTATACAGATTCTTGGTCATTTTTCTTTTAACACACCTATGTTTAGGGTCATGTTGACCTTGCCACCTACACCTGCCTACAAGTCAATGAGAAAAGCCTTCAATGCCACAAGGTGTGGATGGTGATAGGGAACTCAGAGAAGGGGTTGTCACACTAATCTCGACTCTATCCGTTTGAGCTATATCCTAGGTTAGCTAAAGGGGTGGTCCCTAATGAAAAAATAAGTTAAAAATATGTGAGTTTCTAGGAGAATTGTTAGAGTTAAATAGATTGTCTTTTCAAGATTTATAAGCAAAAAATTGATATGAGCAATAACCATCATAAGATGAGCATGAAATACATAAACAACCAGTGCCTTCCAAGTATTTTCTTTTTAAGAAATGAAATTGTATTTTGCTTAAAATGAAGTGAAATGCTTTCAAATGGAAAGCCAAAATAACCCTGAAAAGTGAAACACTAAATTGTTAGCACAAGATATTATAAATGCTTTCAAGATGAATAAGTCTACAAATCAAAGCATGGAAACTATCTTGCTCAAAAGGATACACAAATAACTCAAATGTTAGACCAAGATGACAACAAAGTATGTTACAAAAATAATCTACAAGAGGCTAGGCCAAAGAGTATGAGCAAGTTCTCGTCTTTGACTAGCCATGTTTTAGCTCTTTGAAATAGCCAAATATTGATAAATGAATTACAATATGTAAATTTTTTTTTTTCCAAGTTTGATATTTTGATGCAAAAAATAAAAGCCTTGAGAAACTTGAAAGATTCCTTGCATGACACAAATAAGATATAGATGAGACTTCGGAATTCAAAACATGCGGGTTCTCCTTGAATATTTTTCAAGAATGGGTTGATTTCTCCGAAAATTTCCCCTCACGCTTGAAAAGCTTGACCAAATAATGATTCATTTGCAAACATTTACCACAAATTATTAAATCGACATGAAATTAAATAAGTGTAGTGGAAAGAATTCCTAAATATACATCTATTATCCACTAGAAGATTTATTTTCCTAAAGCAAATAATTAATTCTTATGCTAATATGAGATAGCTGCATACTAACATAACTTGAAACAAGCATGAAAGAAACACTGACATGAGTAAATAAATAGAAGCATAACAACAAGTCAAGAATTTACCACGCATGCAAGGAGAAAACACCATCACACTTCACCCCAAAGACTGTTGTATTAAAAAAGTATGCAAGTACAAAATGGCAGAGTTTCCTCAAGCCCAATAACTTATTACGTGATACAATATGAGAGCCCATGGCTCTATTATATAGAGTTGGGAGAAAATCCCAATGAAGAGTGACAATGAAAAATGACATTGGAGGCAATCCCAATGTAGAAGTGATTAAACAAGTGGCATGAGGTGACAATTCCAAAGAGAAATTCAAATTTGCTGAATGGAGCTCCAATGCCTAGTGTAAGAATCGAATTCTAGCAAATGGACATCATTTGCTTCTTCCCTTATGTGCCAAATTCGAAATTTATGATAGAATGACAAGTGTATATGGGTGGTAACCCATATGGGGACAATTTCCCACAAAAATCTCCACCAAATATTCTACCAAAACCTCCCAAATGTGCATTAACTTTACAAATTCGAATTTCCAAGTAAGCATCTTTCTCCTTTAATGCCAAAATTTCGATTTTATTTGAGCAAATGTCCTTTCCTTGATTTTAGGAGTCCACATCACCTTGCAACTTCACTTTAACTCTCCCATAATTTTCCACCTCATTTCCATAACATTTAGCATGTGTGGATATTTATTTTTATTTAATTTTGGCTTAATTAATTGCTAGATTTCTCACTAAACTTAGGAAAAGTGGGTTTTGAGGGTTCAAAACACATTTTTAACCCATCAAAGTGTGTCATAATAGAAAATTGAGGGTGAGAGGTGTAAATTTCATTACTCATACCCCATACAACTTCTCTAGGTATCACTCATTACATTGCAAGTACAATTTTATTTGCAGTTTTTGACCTACGAGATATCTAAAAAATTAAAAAATGACTAGCTAGATCTAACCAAATTCCATGAATTTTATTGTGTGCTCTAGTATGGTAATATACATCGATTCTAAACACTAAGATGTGTTAAGGGCTCAACCTTCAAACCATCACCGCGACTTTGGGGTAAAAAGTGAGAGAAAATCTCAGAAAATTATCTACCTCTGAAAAAGAAAGGATAATTAACTAGATAAAAAAAACACTCCAAGGTGTACTCATTTGTTGATTAAGTCCCAACATCCTAGGCCTGTTACATACTCAAAACTCATCATTACTAGTATCAATTATTACAATTCCCTACAGGGGGTGGAATCTGGGTACATGAAAGATGATGAAAAAATAGAAGTAGAGTTAAAAATGTCTGTTGACTGATGATATGTTAAATTGCCAACTAGGGCCAAACTCCATGTGGGTTGGCTTATTTATGGCAGCTGATATTTTTATTGGATCCCTCTCGTCGAGAGGTGTAGGATTGATCCAAAGATCATCCGATTCCGATAAGTATTTATGGATATATGAATTTATTTTGTTTATATAATTATTATCAAGCCGACGAGCTCTTACGTAGGCTCAGGAAGCCCAAACGTCTTGACTATTCATCATATATGTTTTGGTATAAATATAGAGGACTTGAAGTCATTTTAAGACACACTCCTCATGTGATCTCCTCTCCATGTCTTGGGTTTTTGGAGAAGGAGAGACACTTTAGAATACGCTGGGCTAAGTGTATGATGCCCTAGCCGCAGTTCAGATAGAACCAAGCCGCAGTCAAGGGATGACTTAATATTGCTGTCCTTGGAGCCTTACACGTTGACTAAATAAGCTCGTATACGCAGGGCTTATCTACGCAGGCAGCAATCATAAAGGGTAGCTGCTAGCAAGTATGAGATAGAGCCACAGGCATACATGATAGTAGCAGTGGTAACGTAGTGAGTCAAGAAAGAACTGCAGGCATAGAAATGCATTTCTGTTCATGTGATACCCTGATACGTTGTTCAATGGAGAATATATATACGCACAACAATGAAGAAATACACAGTATACGCACAACAATGGAGAATATATATATACACACAGCAATGAAGATATACATAGTATATGCACAGTAATGGAGAATATATATATGCACAGCAATGAAGATATACACAGTAGACACAACAATGTAGAATATATATACGCATAGCAATGAAGATATTCACAGTATATACGCTGTCATACGCATAGCATTGAAGATATTCACAGTCTATACGTTGTCATGACTATATACGCACTGCACTGAGCCACTGTCATAAAGAGGAAAGCTTCTGGAGCCACAGTCACGAAGAAAGGAGCTGCAGTAGGGTTTGAATGCACCATTTGTGTTTAAAGTGCAGTCACAAACTCATGGAGCAGTGGATGGTGTCACCACAGTGAGTTGGAGTCTTAACTTTCGCACATAAAAAATTGCAACAATGAATGATTGTAGTCTAGACATGTCACCATCTTTGTCTCAATATTCTCTCGTAGCATACTACAGTCTTTGCATACCAGTCATAGATGGTATCATTATAGCAGTCTTGATGATAAGTATAATGGCTCAGCACTTGTGGTTAAGTAGAAGTACAGTAATGTGAAACTTCGGTGAGAACTATAACTTGATGGGTATCATGATCCTAGAGACAATCCCGGCAAAAGAAGGAACGTTACCACTATACCTCAGCAACAACAGAAAGGAGGATTGATATCTTGGTCTTGAAGAGCCACAGCGTGTATGGTACAACAAATGGATGAAAGGCAGGACTATAATAGGTGAAGAAGTCACCTTAGAGAATCAGTTGAAGCAATATGTCTTCAACTGATCTCTATAGATATCATAAGTCAAAGTATTGACTTCTATTGTAAATGTACTCTCTTGCTTTCTCTGCTGAACTTTGAAGATAAAAGAAGATTTGATCAAAGGGTTTCCCCACACATTGTGGGGTTTGTCCCTGGCTCTCGCCATATCTTGTGTCCTCTTGCCTTGGCTTGTCTTCAAAAGAAAATTTTTTGAATTCAAATTGGACCACTGTGTCAATCCTCATCCGAGGATATTACTGGGGTTGGCGCCTTTGCACTGGAGCCTGGCATCTCGCTCCTCTGCTCGATTCTCCACTTCAACTCTTTTAGAGTTTGTTCAATTCTTCCCAGGGGCAGGTTATTTCTGTAGGTCTGTATCTGAATTGTTGCTATCTCCCTGAGTAATTCCACCCTGACTGGGTCCTTTTCCTTGTTTCTTGATGCAGGGTCATGGTCCGTGCCACCATGTTCTTCATTACCCAGTACTGCTGTATGGTTTCCTTGAATAGGGAATGCCTTCCACGAGAATTTCCTTAGATTAGGCACCATGATTTCCCACTCCCCCATGGGGATTTCCCGGTGCTTGATACTGTC
Organism: Pinus taeda; assembly: GCA_000404065.3. Classification (NCBI taxonomy): domain Eukaryota; kingdom Viridiplantae; phylum Streptophyta; class Pinopsida; order Pinales; family Pinaceae; genus Pinus; species Pinus taeda. Next base: position 93,606 of record APFE030802107.1, read on the forward strand.
GTTCAGTTCCCTCTCCCAACTCATAGTTAGGGCTCTAATGTCCGGCGGATTCCCTGCCATGTAAGTGTCAATAATTGTCTTCATATGTTCACTGCCTGGCTTCCTTCCTCTTTTCCTGGTCGGCCCACTCGTTCCTTCTTCCGTCTTGTCTTCTCTCTTTCCTCTCTTGGGGGCCATATTGCTTCTTGCTAGTCTGCAACTTTTTTCTTCCTAGTGTTCTTTGTTCTCCTGACTGTACTTTCCCCGGTATGTTAAGATACCTATCACAAAGTCATTGCATTTATCAAAGTTATAATATTGAATCAAAAAGATTTCCCATTTCGCCGTTTTCTTTCCCTTTCTAGGGTTTGTTACCTTTGGGGTTTTTGTCAGAGTGGGTTTAGAGCTAGTCCTTTTGTTGATAAGGGTTTGGTCTTTGCTTGGGTTTCTTTCCATTTTCCTCCCGTGGCAGCAGTCTGCACCCGACATTTCCATTTTGGTCATCCTCATGGGTTCCTCCCTGGATGAGGTCGGTTTTTTGTTCCACCTTTCCTAGGATCTCCCTGGCTTGTCAACAGATTTCCTCTTGGAGCCGGCTCTACATCCCTCCCCCCAAGGTTGCCTGATTTCATGGTTCATTATAATCATTGGGTTTTTTTCCTCCCGGTTTCTTCCATTTTGCCTATTGGCTCGCTCCCATTAATTCCTACAGGGCTGGCTAGGGTCATGTTCTGTCGGGGAATACTACAGGCTTCTATCATAGGATGACCCTCCCCCTTCTTGGGTGCGAGACCCTCCCTCCCTATATCCCTGCCCTGGAAATTCAAATGAACTACGAAATTGGTTTTAACAGTGTTGCGGGAGGTTTTGTTATCCTTTTTTCCAGACTTATGCATGTTCCATTTTAGACTTCCTATTTTCCTATTGAAAATAATCTTGAGCCTAGCAGGGATGGGGAGCGTAAGGACTACATACTAACTTGCCGATCTATTGCCTCTTTCGTCTACCGTCTGTTTCTTTGCTCTTCGACCACCTTTCCTCTCGCCAACTCTTCTCGCCTTCGTCTGCATGCATTTTGCTATATTTTGATTTTCGTTAAGTTTTATTCCTCTCCCTCTGGTCCCTTGCCTTTATTGCCACCTATCTGGCATTATTACTTGCACGGATCCCTACACCCTCCTCTCGAGGTGCTGCCCCTCTGTCCTTACTGACATCTCCTCTCATTAATCCGCACTTTCTCCCGATTGCCCTTGCTGTGTACCTACTGTCCTTGTTCTGCCAGTTGTTATCATTCTTCTGCTCGCCCTCTTGCTCTTTTCCCTGCCCTCCTCTCTGTCATTCTCTTCTGTCACCGCCCTCGTACTCTCAGGAGTTGTCCCTTCTCTGCCTTGCTCCGTCACCTGCTAGATTACCTGTCTACTCACTTCATTCTCTGCATCTGTTCTTCCCCCACCTGTTCTGTTCCTCCCCCTTCCCGGCTACGTCTCCCTTGTCTCTCTAGATTTCCTATGATGTTCCCTGATCTGGGGTTCCTCTCTCCTCCTTTGTCTTGTGCGAGGAGTTGCACTAAGTTTGCCATCTCCTCCATCTGGACTAGCTCTGCCTCGCTTGCATCCAGAGTTCTTCCACCATGCCTGCACCCCCAGTTTGCCAGGTTGTCTCATGGTTCGTTGCGTTTCTTTCTCACATGGGTGGGAAGGATGTAGGCTACCTATCTTATGAGTTTGCTTGTCTCTTGCACCAGGCAGGCGGTTCTCCAGCGATGATTGATTTTCTCTGCTTGGGTTCCTTGCTGTAGCTGTTTGACTATATCAACTACCATTTTCGAGTCTCTTTCAACCTGTAAATTTCGGTATTTCTCCCTTATGGCAATTTCCAGCCTCTTTTTCAGTGCATGGAGCTCTGCTTCATTGTTTGTTGCGTTACCGCAGTTCATCGCGTAGATTCTGAGCGTTCCTACCCTGTCGTCTCTGAATACTCCACCAGTCCCTGTCTCGCCTGGGTTTCCTTTCGCAACTTCGTTGAAATTCAACTTAATAAACCCCTTTTGAGGATTTCTGTAGTGATTGACCTCCTCCACGTTATTTTGTTGTATCCTTGCCATCTTGTGCGTCATACTTGGCTTTAGTTCCAGGCGTGTCATTATTCTTGTTCCTGTTGGGTTAGTTTTCCAATCCTCCTCGTACCACCTCTCTGTGAGAATGGTCTCTTTGATATTCTGTATGATTTGGTTCCATATCTCTGTATTTGTTCTACCAGCCTCCTTGAAAATCAGGCGGTTCCGCTATTTCCAGATATTGCACAGAACAAATCCTATCGAGAGTCTCCATGCCCTGTTAAGGATCATATTTTGGTAAGGTTTTTCCCTCTAGTTCTCTATTGTTGTTTTCATGCTGTTTATATCTCTGTCACTGATTTCAAAAAGTTGCTGACGTTGTCTCCACAGGTTTACGCTAACTTTGTAGGCATTGGTTAAATGCTCCATGGTCTCTTCCTGTTCTCTACAGAGGGCGCATCTCGATGGGCCTTGTGTTCTTTTTTTCCTTGGTCCCTTGTTAGTGTTCTTCCGTGGCTCAGGATCCAGGTAAAGAATGCTACTTTCTGCCATGTTTTTGTTTTCCATATGCTTTCCCATTTTTTGTTTCTGGATGTCTGTTGTATCCTGCTTTTAGGTGGTATCCTTCTGCTATTGTGAACATATCTTTGATTTTATGTCCCCATCTTAGAGTGTCTGTCTCTTCTTTGATCGCTACTTTCCTTGTTGCCATTTTCTTTTCATATATTTCCCATTGGGTTGTTGCAGGCACTTTTGGCCAGTTTTCTTTTTGTTTCCACTTCTTCCAATATCCATCATATTCCAGGCACCAATAGTTTCATACTGTGTCGCCCTCATTTAGGCTGGTGATTGGTGGATCTCTTGGAGTAGTGACTGGTCGTTGAGTTTTTCTTTCTGTTGCCACGCTTCTTCCCAGAAGTTGGCTTTATCCCCTCCTCTGACTTCCCAGAAGCTGTGCTCGCTGATCAGATCTTTGTTGGCACTTGTCGAATTCCAGATTGCAGAGCCTTTTTCCTCAGTTTGGCTTCTCTGCTTTCCTTCAAGAGACCTGGGCATCTTATATTTTCTCTCCCATAGTTTTTTCCACAGGTCTTCCCCTCTCTGTGTCCATTGCCACCACAACTTTGCCCTTATTACCTGGTTCAGGATGTATGGATCTCTCAGACCTAATCCTGTTTCTTTAACAGATTTACTTAGCCAACTCCAGGATAGAAGCGCCCATTTTTTTATCTTACTAGATCTTTGCCATAGGCATTTTTTAAACATATCTACCATTTTCTGGCAGATTGTTTTAGGTGTGGCTTGGCTGGTAAGTTGATAGATCGGGATGGATTGGAGCACCGATTTTAGTAGAATGATGCGGCTCGAGATATGCAGCGCCCTGAATATCCTGTTTTGCATTCTTCGTTGAATATTTCGTATCAGGGTGCTTCAATTGGCTACTTTGTTTTGCTTGTCATTTAACAGGATGCCTAAGTACTTAGTAAGGAAATTCCCAATTCAAAATCCCATGGTTCTTACCAGGAAGGCTTGGGAGGAAGCTTGGGCATTGAAACAATATTTTTCCGATTTCTCTTTGCTTATCTCTGTCTTAGAGGCCCCTGTGAAATCTGTGAGAATTTCCATTAATTTTTTTGCTTCTTTGAGTGTTGCCTGTCCATATAGCATAACTTCATGGAAAATTGTTGGTGGGTTAGAGGTAGGTCATTTCCCCAAAGTCTTAAGCCTTTCAGTTGTTCGCTATTAACTTTAGCTTTTATTAGTCTTTCTAGTCCATCCACTGCGAGGATAAACAGGAATGGGGATATTGGGTCGCCCTGCCTGAGCCCTTTGGACGGATTGAAACCTTCTGTTGGTGATCCGTTTAGTAGTACTGACATAACTAACATAGTTATCATTGACATTACCCAGTTTATCCACCTGTCGTCAAAGCCGTATGCCTTTAAGATTTTTTGGAGGTATCCCTAATTAAGTCTGTCATAAAGCTTTGGCTAGGTTTAATTTTATCAGCGTCCCTTTGGTTTTTGAATTTTTCAGTGAGTGAATTGCTTCTTGTGCTACCACTATGCCATTTGTTATTTTTCTTCCTTTGACAACCCCTGTCTGCTCCTGGGATATCAACTATGGTAATATTGGTTTTAGTCTATTCACTATAATTGTAGTTAGTATTTTGTATATAACGTTGCAGAGCACTATAGGTCGGAATCCTTGTGGTTTGTTATAGATCTGAATTGAAAATATAAGATAATAGAAATAAACACAAGAATAACAAGATCGAATAGATCGAAATGCTTTTTTATTGATATCAAACTCTTACGGTAGGGCAACACCGTATGTTCACTCCTCAAGGAAGGAGAACACTCCACAAGCCATATGCCTGTTCACACAATAATCCTTGACATCTCTCAATGTGGAGTCTCTAGTCTTTATATAGGCCTTATACATACAATACCATGGGTCATTACCATGGTTCTCTCAATACCATCTATCTCATACTATGGGCTTATTACATTATTGCTAACTACTTGTGGTTCCTTACATGATACGTGTTAACCACCTTATTTATTACTATTGCCTATCTAGTGTTGTGAGGGAGCGCCTCCCCCCTTCAATCCTGCTCCCAATCTACGCTCCGGGTGGAAGCGGGTCAGGAGCGCGCTTCCGAAAAGGGAGCGATTTCGGGAGCGCACTCCCTAAAAAAAATCGCTCCCTACCTTTAAGGGAGCGTTTTCGGGAGTGTTTTGCTTTTTTTGCAATTTTTTTTTTAGTGATGTTCCAAATGCAATTTTTTTTCAAAGAAACAAATAAGTTTTGAGTGGGGTAGCTTAATGATCAAGTCTATGGCCCTAGTATTGATATGCGATTCATGGTAATGTTTAAGTAAAAGTGACATTCTCCTTAATCTTCATTTTCATCCTTTTACTTAAATTTTTAACATTACCATGAAATGATTGAGCATGTTTGAAAGTGGTTCCGACCTCATTGGATTTCATATGGAGAAAGTAGAATTTTAGATTTCATTCAAAATCCAGCAGAGTTATCAGTTTTTTCAGGGTTTCAAGATTGCAATGTTTCCATTGAATTTTGTCATGTATTAGGGCATGGAACTCGTATTTAATCAAGAGCACCAATCTCTCTATGTACTCTGATGTTAGTGACATTGGTTGTCGAACTCCTCTATCATGACCCTCCTAAAAATGTACGCATCACTCAAACAAAATCTTGACTTGACATGCTATGCTTTTTCTATCTTATGT
>APFE030802107.1:99675-134130 GCA_000404065.3 Pinus taeda
TTCTACATGTTTTTGTTGACATATATGTATCAAAATATAAAAAATATATATATTATATAAAAAATGCTCCGGGATTCGGTCCCAAACCGGGAGCTTCTGAAAATGTTGCTCCTGCACCCGTTTTCGCTCGCGCTCCACGCTTTCGCTTCCGCTCCCAAGTAACACTGTGCCTATCCCATTATTATTCCATTGGGTACCTCCCTTTGTACCCCATATTATGCCCCCCAAGTATACTACATTCCATCCTCCTTAACATGTTTCGTCCTCGAAATGTGGGAAGAACACAAATAATAAGATCTACTTAAAAGAGTAGTCCACTGGTACCATGCACATGCATCTAGCCATCCAAGAGAAAGGTGAACCCTCGATCTAGCTGATGCCTTGCTCGCTTGAGATGGAAGTTGACTGTGGCGGCTCTTCTGTGTTGATGTGTAGTAGGTGGATCGCTGCTCCTCTTTATCTATCATGTGGGGCTTGTTGTCCTTGTGGCGAATTTGTTGCCATCTTGTTGGTTGTTTTCTTGCGGGGTGATGTGGGTGGTGATATGCTGAAGTTTTAACCAACAGTGGAGCCTGAGTGGTATCTGGTACATGTTGTGGTGCCTGCTGTTATTTCTTATCTTCCAATATTACTTTAACCACTGAGTCCTCATCTGATGTATCAGTACCTGTAACCTTGTCTGCTTCAACCTTTGTTTGTGTTTGATTGTCGATCAGCAAAGCTCATCATCTGATGTGTAAGTGTCATTAGAGCTTTGTGCTTCTGCCTCCATAGTCTTTGCTTGGGTCTTAATGTAAATATCCTGCAATGTAATTTACTTTTTTTTTATACCAAAGCTTTGGGAATTTCTTCTGCACATTAATATTGACAGTACCCATAGATTCCATCCAAGGATATCCTAAAACAACATCCATGTTATCCATATCTGAAGTGTAAAAATCACAATGCAACACATACTTATCCATCGAAAGCTTCAAATCTTTATAAACTTGCACATCTTCATCATTAACCTGTGTGTTTTCAATGTGTTTTGCTGACACTTGCAATTTTTTTGCCAAATTGACATTTATGAGATTTTTCTTGCAACTAAGATTTATAGATACAATGATCTTCTCCCTCTGAATCAATCTATGAAGTTGCAATAAGGAGATAGCAACAGAAAATAACCCTTTAGGTTTCTTGGTTTCCTTCTTTCCTGTAAAAATAAAATCTTTGCTAGGTTGTGTGCTCTCCTGTGTGAGCTTAGTAAGAGGACCCACAAAATTAGATTTACGATCAAAGTGCTCACAAATAGATTTTGCGAACATCTGCCAAGTAGGTGTCCTTGGATGGTGTTTTTGATGACACTGCCACCATTGCCATTTTTCGTGGTCCAAGTACATGATTCCCACACTCAGCTAGTCACATTATCTATGATGTGATTCAATGTGAAATATTTCTCCATTTGTGCTAGCCATGTCACTGGATGAGAGCCATCAAATTTATACAAGTCCCTCAAATTTTAATCTAGGCCCGCCATCACAAAAAATTTTGGCGAAAATTTGAAATGGCCACAATTCCGTCAAGATTGCTCAGAATCCCTATTATAACCTATTTTCGGAAATGGAACAAACATTCTGCATCTTCCCATGTGGTAAGCATATAGATCTAGGCATTGGAATTTTAGATCCATGCTACAACTGTCCCGCCGTCACAAAAAATATTTGGAAAAAGCGCCGATTTTAAATCAACAATATCTCCCTCATCCTGACTCCGATTCGACTGATTTTTTTTTGAACTTGGGTAATTTTTCAGAAACAATCCAGATCTGCAATTAGATTCTTCAGATTGTGCACCAGAACATACAGATCTGCGTCGCAAACCCGCCGACTTGAAAAAATGTCTGCAACCCAATTGATTTTTAAATCATCAATATCTCCCTCATCGGACTTCGATTCAGCCAATTTTTTTTTTGAACTTGGGTATTTTTTCACAAAGAATCCAGATCTGCAATTAGATTTTGTAGATTTTTCACCAGAACGTAGAGATCTGATCTACAAACTCGCTACCCAAAAAATTCCTGCAAAAATAAAAAAAAATCGCCACTTTGCCCAAGAAAGTGCTCTGATACCACTTGTTATAGATCTGAACTGAAAATATAAGATCATAGAAATAAACCCAAGAATAACGAGATCGAATAGATAGAAATGCTTCTTTATTGATATCAAACCCTTAAGGTAAGGCAACACTGTACGTTCACTTCTTAAGGAAAGAGAACACTCCACAAGCGATATGTCTGTTCATACAATAATCCTTGACATCTCTCAATGTGGAGTCTCTAGCCTCTATATAGGCCTCATACATACAATACCATGGGTCATTACCATGGTTCCCTCAATACCATCTATCTAATACCATTGGCTTATTACATTATTGCTAACTACTTGTGGTCCCTTACATGATACGAGTTAACCACCTTATTTATTACTATTGCCCATCCCATTATTATTCCATTGGGTACCTCCCTTTGTACCCCATATTATCCCCCTAGGTATACTACATGGTTCTTCTGAATTCTCCGTCTTTGGTATTAGGGCTAGGAATGTAGCGTTCAAGGCCGAATGCATTCTTTTGTTGCATCTGGATTCTTCTACTGCATTCACTATGTCTTGGCTCATGAAGTTCCACATAGCTTGATAAAATTCTTAAGTGAAAGCATCAAGCCTAGGTGCTTTATTCTTTGCCATCTTTTTGATTACCTCCTCCACCTTCGTTTTCCTATGACCCTTAGGAGAGCTAAGTTCTAATCTCTAGTCACTATTTTAGGGATATGTTGACTAATTTTACCAATGTCGTCATCCCTTTTGATATTGGGTTATGTTAGGAGCTCTTTAAAATGTTGTACCAACAGATTCTCCGTTTCAGCTTTCTGTGTTAGCCTATTGCCTTGGTGGCCTCTTAGGGAGAATATTCTATTTTGTTGTTGATGCTGTACCATTTCCTTATGAAAGAATTTCGTCTTTCTCCTTCTTTTAGCCATTGGATTCTCGATTTTTGTTTCCATAAGATTTCCTTTTGTTTTCTTTTTTCTTCCAGTTTATTTAGCACCAGTCCTTCTTCTTCTGCCAGCTCTTCATTGTTTCCTTCATCTATGATTCTCTGTTGTATTCGTTTCATCTTTATCTGTAGCGTTTGTTGTTCCTTTTGAATGTTTCCAAATTCTTCTCTGTTCCACTTCCTTATCCTTCCTTTTAAGTCTTTTAATATGAGTTGGAGGGTGTGCATTTTGTTTCTTCCTTCCATCCCAGTCTCAGTCTCCTTCCACCAATTCTTCATTTTATCTGTGAAGGTGGGTTTTCTTAACCAGAATGTCTCAAACCTAAAGGGTCTATTCTGGTTCTGCTGATTCATAACTATTTCTAATTTAATGGGCCAGTGGTCCGACCCTAAACATGGGAGGATTGTTGCTTCATAAAAGATATATTTTCCAATGAAGTGTTTTGTTGCTAGGAATCTATCTAACCTGGATGCTATTTGTCTGCTCCCTCATCTTCGATTTTTTCCACGTATATTTTCCATTTATGGTTTCTATATCTACCATTTTCAGTTTTGCTTGAAGATCCCTAAACCTCTCTATCTCTGTTCTTCTCTTTGTAGTTTGCCTTTCTTCTCATCTTTTGATGTTGTTATGTTAAAGTCTCCTGCTATCATCCACAATTTTTCTTCATGGAGGTTTCCAAGCTGCTGAAGTTGGAGGAGAAAGCTTCTTCTTTCCGCTGGAGTATGAGGGCCGTATACTGCCGAAACTAGAAACCATTCTTTGTGTCCAATTAACCGAAACTTCCTTCTAAGTATTCTTTTCATGCCTATCCAGTAATCTGCTGTGATTTCTGCAGGGTTCCATAGTATTGGTATGCCTCCCGCACTGCCTTTCGCATCTATGGTCATATATTCATATTTCGGTTTTATTTTATTTAGGATTTCCTCCATTTTCCTTCCTGAAATTTTTGTTTCCTGTAAGAACATTAGTTGGGGTTTTTCTTTTCTTAGCCTTTATGCTAAGTGTGTCTTTTTGCCTTTACTATTAAAGCCTCTTATATTCGAGGGTGTGATTATCATTGGGGTGCTTGGCTTGTCTAGTGGAATACCGCCAATAGCAGTTCTACTCTCCCGATGTTCACTAACATTTCTCCCATGATCTGTATCGATTCCTGTAGATTTCTTCGACCTCTTTTCTTCTCGCCTTTTGCTTTGCATTGTTGGTCTTGAGTATTATCTTGTTGAAGGCCTAGTTGTTCTACCATTACCATTTTTCCCTGTCCCTATTTCGCTTGGTACTGTTGAAAAGTTTCTCTGTATAATCTTTTTTGCTCTTCTGGAATGAATCTTTCATCCAGGTGTCTCCATTCATTTAGTAGTTTCCGCAATACTTCTTCTTCTGAGCTGAGTTCTTCTCCTTTGCTTGTGCCAATTTCCATTATTGCGTTTTCCATCTTCTCCCTTGCTTCCTTTTCCTCCTTTTTTGTTGGTTCACTTTGTGCCTTCCTCTTGGTATGTGATTTGCCTTGGCTTGTGCTGCTTTCCTTTCCTTTTTCTCCCTGATAGTCCATTGTTTGGGTCTCGTTGTTATCTTCTTCTTCTTCTTGTAGGATTTCAAAGTTGTTTGTATTACTTGGCTGGGTTTGTTGTTCTTTTCTTCCTTCGCCGGGGTTTTCTCTTGTGTGCCTTCTTTTGCTTATTACTTTTTGAAACCCTTCCCTGTCTTCTTGATTTTTTCTCTGCTGTTTGTTCCTGCACTCCTCTTCTTCTATATTGAGTGGGCATTCCTTAAACAGATGTCCATACTCATGACATCTTCTGCATCTGAATGGAATATGCTCGTAGTCAAGGGTTTGTTGCCATACCTCCTCATGATACTCTAGCTTGACTGTATTTGGAATAGGGTCAACTATATTCATGTAAACACAAATTCTAGCATATGAGGTGTATCTTCCTTTTTTTGTAGTTTCAGCTATTTTAACAAAACTATTTATTGTGTTTCCTATTCCCTCTAGGATCTCTGGGTCCTAGAAGTCCATTAGTAGCCCGAATAACCTAAGCCATATCAGGGTTACCAAGAATTTTTCCTTATCGGGTTTTTAACATTTTTCCCAGTATCTCATGAATAGTCTAGCATTATAGTGAAAGTAAGGACCATTTTCAAACACTTTTTCTTTATCTTGCAGGTTCAAGAAGATTACCGTGAAGAAGCCTCTTGCTCCCAACTTTAGCTTGATGTGGCCTCGGGCTTGCCATTTTTGCTGGATCCATCTGGTGAAGTCCTTTTCCGTCGACCATACTCCGATGAACTTGCAAATTAGTGCATGGTCTTTCATGTAGCTTCTACATCGCTCTAGTTTGTTCATCGGGATTATAAATTTTGGTTTCTCTGTTGCACATGGTAAACACTTGCCTTTGCTGCCTACCTGCCATCGTGCTCGAAGGACAGGTCCCGGTTTTCTTGTTTCTTTCGCCTGGTTGTTGGTGTTTTGGCCTTCTCCTGCTACCACATCTCAATAGGAGTCGATCTCTCCCCTTCTCTCCTCCTCTATCATTTCTTCTGGTTCTTGGTTTCTGTGTCTGCCGCTTGCTGCAGTCTTTGGTTTTTCCCCGCGTCACCTAACTCATGGCCACCTGACCATTAGGGTTGCAGAGCAGTTTTTCGGATATCATACTCACGATTTTTTTGTTGTTTCAAATTATATAATATAAGTTATAATTATATTATATATAACTTAATTATATAATTAAATTTTAATTATATATTTAATTATATTGTTATAATTTAATTATATAATTAAATTTTAATTGTATTGTTATATAATTCGTGGTGATGGACATCGACTGAAATAGGTGTGAGGGAAAGCACATCGAATGTGGGGAAGACGGTTTGGGGAATGGGTAAGACGGTTGAATAGAGGTCAGAGGAGAGCAAAGGAAAAGGGATGTGGTTGGAGAATATGCGGACTAGTCGGTTGGTGGTCGAAGGAACAACGTCACGATGACAAGGCGGTGGATGGAAGCTAGTCATAACGGATTGGGAGAGATGCGGATGCGGAAGGGAGCGGCGTGGAACGGTGATGGACCAACATGGACAACCAGAGTTGGAACAAAGTGAGATTATGGGGTGATAGCAACAGAGCGGAATGATAGCAAACGACGATGTTGTATGTAGCGGATGTCTTGGTGTAGCGATTCGCTGGAAGACCAAATTTGCTCTGATACTAGATGGAATCGACAAACTCGACAATTATCAGCAAAATAGATATTTTATTAATTAATGAATGAATTGATGATTTATATACTGAGAGGCCCAGGCTTAAATACAACCCTATGCGCCTCTTGGTGAATGGGCATGATCTTTGATCATGCCCTTTGCCTTTATTAAACTAATAGTTTATAGGATAATTAATTTTTATATAACAGAAACCCTAATGACAACCATTCCATTGCAATAACCATTAGGATCTAGAATAAAATTAGGACAGGGAAGGCTGAAAATCCTCATTAAGATGCTCAATGTTCCCTTGATTTGACATTTGAACACCCATTGGCTTGCAAAAAGGTAGATGTCTCCTTTTTTTGATCCAACCTTTGATTGTTTTAATGATTATAAAGGTTTGATTTGCTTGCTTTTGTTTTGATCTTGGTCCATTGGAATGACCTTTACCGGATGTGACCTTTTCTTTGCTAAAAAAGATGCCATGTTGTCCCTATTAACCTTCATGGCTCCCACGAGAAAAGTCAAGCCCCCTTTAGTGATGAAATTGCAAACATGCTTGAAAAGGCATTTAGAAAAGGGTGTTTCAAGTGCATTGCCTTTGAGATTACTCAAGTTGGTTTGGATAATGCAATGGACCTTCTTCCTTGCCTTGGAGATTGTCAATAATTGCCATGTGGAGCATAAAATCATTGTGAGTTGTGAGACTGGCATGAAGAATGATGGCCATGGCCAAAGAGGCGTGCATACATAAAAAAAGTGGTCCATGTGGGGGATAAAATATAGGTGCGCTAGTAAAAAAATAACATGGGTGTTTCTACCTTTGCATAGTGCAATCACCTTTACAAGGCTGTGACAACTGTTCCTTTAAATCATGTGTCCTAATAGATCAACTTGTAATGTCCCCAAATTTTGGATTACCTGGCGAGGTGGTTAGTAGTGTATTCCAGAGCTTGTGTCAGCTTGGTCATAGTAGCAAGATCACTCCATTGGTAAGCTCAGAGGGTTTTAGAGGAGTTTTATGGGTCCGACTGGGATTAGTTACCATATTTCATCATCGGGATCAATTTCGCACTGTTTGATCTTGGTTCTGTTGCATTTCAACGATTTCTGTAAATTGACAATATTAACAAGCATATTTTAATTAATTACATCTAATGTGTTGTTTCGGGCTGATTACTTGGAGAAACACCTTAGTGTAATAGCTTGTTGGAATCGGGGCAAAAATATATGCAAGGCATAATGATAACAAGGGGCTTTGGGTGGCTAGTGTGACCACAAAGGTGAATAAAGCATTTTCCAACATTAAAAGTGACTTTAATTAGTTTATAAAAGTCACTTTATTAAATGAAGAAAGGAAAAATGCTTTTAAATATTTAAATGGAGGCAAAAAGTAAGTGAGTTATAAAAAGGGAAATGAAGGGGCCTCTCCTCATTCATTCGTGCATTTGAGTTTTTGGAGAAAGGAGCTCTTGGAGAGTTTTCTGAGGAGAAACTTAGGGTTGGGAAACCCTAGATGCCATAACTGGCTTTGGTGTTGAAACTAGATACACTAGTTGGATTTGAGAGTGAAATCACACAGATTTCACCACTGAGTTTCAATGGAGTAAAATATTTTCTAGAGAGTTGATCTAAAAGAGGTGTTATTAGTTGAATCTCTAATTTATTGCTCTTCATTTAACCTCTTTCAGGTTGAAAGCAACTATTTGGGAGCCAAAGGTCCAAGTCTGTTATGAATATAATTCATAACAAGTAAATAAATAAAACAAATGTAAATATTAAATAATCAAATATTGAGTAGGTTAAATAGTCATTAAGTTAAGTGAAAAGGCATGTCTAAAAGAGATGCCCAATCACGAAAGGACACTTGCTTAAGTATATATATGCGGGTCCTCATTGTAACATTCATCACTTATACATTTTTATATATTATTATTAAATAACTCGTGTATTTTTACATTTAAGTCAACAAGCTATCAATTTTTATGCTTCAATTGTATCAGGTCCATGGTGCAAAATATAATCATGCAGTTCTTTGAACGTTTTTCGCCGCACAATGTGCCATTACGTTCACATCCTGAATGCATTGAGCAGTTTAGTAAAATTCAAGAAGCATTTCAGTGTTTAGAAAAATCATTTGCAGAAGTTAAAGCATGTCGAAAAGAAATCAATAATAAGGAAGATAATAGCGATGGTGAAAAGAAACATGGTGAAGCATTAGATGATTATAATGTTGAAAATGAAAATGTTGTAGGAAATGATCAAAATGAAGATGATGATGATGAAGAATTAAATGAGGCTGCACAACTAATGGAAGAAGAAGCTGATGAACAGGAGGAAGAAAGAAAAGCAGCATGGGGCAAAATAAAAAACTGATATTATAGTGTTGATAATATTGACTATGAGATCCAATCTAGTGATGATGAGTTACCGACAGTTGAAGAGGCCGAGGTACTAAGATTGCAAAAAAAAAAAAGCAGAATCACTTCATCCTGAAGACTTTGGTCTAGATGAGGATGAGGAAGACGAAAGCAATGCTGATTCAGATGTCCATGAGGAACCCTTGCAGGAGGCTGGGAAGCGACATGAAGGGGGGCTTGAAAGGAGGAAATCAAAGAGAACTTCAGATAGAGAATTGGGCAAAGATATTGATGATGGTAAAATTGTAGGATTTGATCATCAAGAAGTTACTGATAGGTCCAATGAAACAAATTTGTCTTTTGGTTCAAACACGCTAGGAGAGGAGAGATTTGGGTTAGACAAAGAATTTGTGAATATAAATGATATGGACATTAAAATGGGATTTGAAGATCTAGAAGAGTGTTTTTGTTCGATTGATGATGTTCAGTGGGATAAGTGGCCTCAGGATTTACAAGAGGAAGATGCTGAAAAAGTCAGCAAGGGTTCTCAAATGATGGCAGATATATTTGTGAACTATGACTATGATTTAGAGGCTACCAATTTGTTTGAGCGAATGGTCAATGTTCTGTCAAGAATTGCACAGGGTACATTAAATACGGATCCCAACTCCATAACTCTTGCGCAGAAGACATCCATAAAAGTATCATCACTACAATGTCTTGTGAATGTGCTAAAATCGTTAAATATCGATGGCAACTCTTGGCTATCACCTAAGGAGAAGAAGGAGGTACCAAGAAAGGAACTTGAGGATGCTAAAAATGTAAGCCAGAGAAGAATAATCATGTTGCAGGATCCAACTAGTGGGGAGGTTTCAATTGTTACTGAAGATGATATTCATCAAGTAGATGTATCTTCCCGTAGAGGAAAATTCCAAAATTTTCGTGTAGACCCAAGTCCAAACATCAAAACACACCTGGTTTATATTGATGTTGGCAAATCTCCACAATGCCTTAACTCTAGCAGTAATGGAATTCCGGACAGCATGAAAGATTTCTTCAATGAAAAAGAACCCTGCAAGAGTATCAGTCCTGTCAAAGCTGCTACTTATGGTGCAACTCTAAGTGACGAAGGGAATGAGAAGGTGCAAGACCTTTTGCTTCTTGATGTCACTCCCTTGTCACTTGGATTGGAAACTGCCAGAGAATTTATGACTGTTTTGAATCCCATGGACAGATTATTCGATGCAAGGCGTCTTATTGGAAGGGGAGCCTCCGATCCAACAGTCCAGAACGACATGACGTTGTGGCCCTTCAAAGTCATTTCTGGGGCAGCAGAGAAGCCTATGATTGCTATTTCCTACAAAGGAGAAGAAAAGCAATTCATTGCAGAGGAAATTTCTTCAATGGCTCTAACTAAAATGAAGGAGAAAATAGAACTATATCTTCAAACAACACCTAAAAAGGAAAGCTCTTCGAGCATCACAAAGTCGACATCATTTGTTGTACCGTCAGTAAACTCCACAACTTTGAAAAATGCTACGTCATTCCGTGTTATTTTCCTTTCAGCGCTCGAATATCAGGTGATGCCAGAAATGTGGACTAATGTTTATCGACCTTTATGGCGTTTTTCGAGCGTTGTTAATTCTTGCTATTCATTTTATTGGGATGTCACCCGTGATTGGGACTTGAGTGTTTTTTCCAGGATATTTAGATCAAAAAATCCTCATTTGTATCCAAATATGTTATATGGTATCAGAGCGGTAGTGAATATGAGTAGCAACAGTGAATATGATATAGAAGGGCTGGACATTGCAGGATGGCTGAATTGTTGTGGCCTGAGTAAGGCAGCGTTCACGTTGTCGTCCGACAGCAGCACCAACACTTTTGTTAACATTTTCTCTGCGGTAAATTCACTACTTGCAGGGTGTGACGTGTGTTGTGTGATACGTCACGCTGTTTGGAAAAAAAAACTGGATCCCCATATTCTATGCCAATTCTAGTTAAGGGTGTCTCCTTCATGGCTTGATATTTATATATTAATTTCGTCATACAACGCAGAATTGATGGTCAACGTATATATTACGTTAATACACCGGTGTTGTTGGAAGTGGTTTCAGAGTCCAACCGTATTTGTGTTTTGGGCGGATGGGGTTTGGTGTTGTCGAATTTTGTTCATTTGAGGTCATATCGGGGTTTCATTACCACCGGACTTTTGATCAAGCCGACCCTGTCATCGCTGAAGCTACACTCTACAATTGAGAGGTGCTGCCAGGTATACCTTGTACTGTGACCTTGTTCAACTTCATGAGCCCGTCAAGAGGCATGATATTTGACGAATAGCTTGAACTCTGTCTAAAGCCGTGACATTCGGTCAACAACAACATGGCTCACATATTATTATAACATAATAAATGAAACTAATGCAAATGCGTGGTTGGCTGTCTCTTGACGTCAGGTTTGAATTACGATCAAGTTCTATTAATGACTAGGATGGTTTAGGACCCTGGTATTCACTTGTTCAGCTTCTGGAGTAGCAACATACGATGGCATTGCTTGAGGGCAAGCAATTTTGGTGAGGGGAGACTGTAATGTCCACAAATTTTGGATTACCTGGCGAGGTGGTAGGAGTATTTTCCAGAGCTTGTGTCAGCTTGGTTACTCCATTGGTGGGCTCGAAGGGTTTTAGAGGAGTTTTATGGGCCTGATTGGGATAGCTTACCATATTTCATCATCAGGATCAATTTCGCAGGATTTGATCTTGTTTCCGTTGCATTCCGACGATTTCCATAAAATGACGTTATTAACAGGCATATTTTAATTAATTATGTTTAAGGTGTTGTTTTGGGTTGCTTACTTGGAGAAACACCTTAGTGTAATAGCTCGTTGGAATTGGAGTGAAAAGATCTATAGGGCAAGGTGATAAAAAGGGGCTTTGGGTTGCTAGGGTGACCACATAGGCGAATTAAACTTTTTCTAGCATTAAAAGTGACTCTAATTAGTTTATAAAAGTCACTTTCTTAAATGAAGAAAGGAAAGGCGCCTTTAAATATTTAAATGGAGGGAAAAGGTAAGTGAGTTATGAAAATGGAAATGAAGGGGCCTCTCCTCATGTATTCGTGCATTTGAGTTTTTGGAGAAAGGAGCTCTTGGAGAGCTTTCTTGAGGAAAAGCTTAGGGTTTGGAAACCCTAGCCGCCATAGCTGACTTCGGTGTTAAAATTAGACATTGTAGTTGGATTTGAGAGTGAAATCACATAGTTTTCACCCCTAAGCTTCAATGGAGTAAAAGATTTTCTAGAGATTTGAGCTAGAAGAAGTGTTATCAGTTGAATCTCTAATTTATTGCTCTTCATTTAACATCTTTCAGATTGAAAGCAACTATTTGGGAGCCAAAGGTCTAAGTCCCATCTGAAGCTATCATTTCTGCTGATAAAGAACATGTTTCCATTCCTTTGCCGGTTGAATGCTCTGAAAATAAAGCTGAGTTCGCAGGACCAAGGGCGGAGACGAGTTCATAAGTTTGTTTGCAGAAGTTCCCCTCTCTTGGAGGACAAAATACTTCCCTCTCTTCAGCTGAGTCAAAGCCTGCTCATTCAATGACTGTAGGAGGTCGTAACTACATCCAAAGGCATTGAGTCTGAAGAATTCTGAGCATGAGTTTCTCTTTTCTTGCTGCACGATTTTCTCACTATCTGGACGAGTTTTTCAGAAGGGAAAGAGTACGAGTTACCTGGTATATGGTTGTTGGTTGGTCTGTTGGTAATCTGAGTCGATTTCTGCAATACCAGGATGAGTTTGCCTCAGTCTGGGTGCCACTAG
Organism: Pinus taeda; assembly: GCA_000404065.3. NCBI lineage: Eukaryota > Viridiplantae > Streptophyta > Pinopsida > Pinales > Pinaceae > Pinus > Pinus taeda. The sequence goes on from APFE030802107.1 coordinate 112,092, forward strand.
AGTTGCTAAGTGTATGGCTGTATACTTTTTTTATTGGGCCGAGTTTCTGTGTCCATTTGTGGGCTGTGTGCAGTGCCACTTACAGCTGGTGTGAAATCAATCAAGGGAACTGCTGGTAAAGGGACGTAGACTCTTCCTGTATTGAGTCATGAGCTAGCTGAAGCAAGGTATCTCTGGTAGCAGCATACACCACCACAAAAATATTCAAGCAGTTATCCCAGGTTTAATCTCTTTGTATGTGCTGCGAAACTCTGGTTATTTGAGACTCAAGGGTAATCTGTTGTTACATATTTGCAATTTCTGGGTTGGTTCTTGACAAGGGAAGCTGATATCGTCTATTAATAGATTCAAATGCCCAGGTTGTTTATCTGCTTATTGTACTGTCATATTTCAAGTAAAGAATAAGACCATTTACGTTGATGCACTTTTCAGGTTTGCCATATATCAGCTGTATAGTAATTTCTGAGTCTGATATAAGTTGAATAAGTCTGTTTTTTAAAGTCTGTTTGGTGTTGTCTGGGTATTGTATAAACTGTCTTGATGACAAATTTTATAAAAATCACCTGTGGCAATATACAGTCAAACTGTTTGACGAAAGTTATCACTGAACAACTCAATAATAGCTCAGAAATTTCCTTTATGAAGCCAAGAACATTCTAAAAGGGATCTTACACAACCTGTACGTGCCCGGATACCAACCCAGGACATAAGAATGTCCTTCACGGTAGGGAGGTACCACCCATCAAGAGGTAGTTAGCAAAACCATAAAATAAAGAACCGCGAAGATGAAATAAGAAGGTTGGTCATGCTCGTCCACCCAGAGGGAACTAGGATACACTTACACTTCATCCCACATGGCCTATAGGGCCAAAAGAATGCACACATTTGGGCTTATAAATGGCATTTCCCTTTGTCAAAAATTTTGGGGTATACCTTCTGAAAGATGGGTAACAGAGTGAACTTGAGAATGATCATGAGTTGATAATTTTTTTTTTTTGCTTAACTGTTTTTTCTCTTTGTATTTTTATACTCCATTTTGTTAAATTTAAATTTTATTTGAAACATAAATATAATGCCCAAACTACACATGCAAGCTCAATATCTAAAACTGTTGTTCCTGCAAACAGACGCACACTTATACCTGTGCCTGTAAATCATGTTAACTGTGTACCTGCATGTATGCTTTTTCCACTTAATATTGTTATAAATGCATATTTCATGTACAATAAGCAAGCCTGATGGTGTATAGGTCTTTCAATCTTTTATGCCTTGTGGCCATTTTAATTACCGAGTTTTTATGTGATTATTTTTTTGGTGCTCTGTCTTATAAGTTATTGAACTCAATTCACTTATATCTGATTCTGGGGCTTTCACACTACTTACAATTTATATACTATCTATTTATTTTTTCTTTTCAACAATAAGAAAGTGATTGTATTTCACATCCTTCACTTAGATACTTTACTTGCAGATTGGGTGCCACACCTTTGATGGAACTCATGATAGCTACAGGAAAGGCAGTTGCCAAGCTGCAACTAGACCATGGTTTGGCTGTGGAGCGGGTTTATACAGGGTCATTTATGACTTCTCTTGATATGGCGGGTTAGTGATAAATGGCAATTGTATATGTTCACTTTTTCTTTTATTTATTATGCTTCAACCATAACATTCAAATTTCGTTTCTTTTGGTATAATATGCAGGGTTTTCCTTATCTGTAATGAAAGTAGACCAGTCTATTCTGCAGCGTTTAGATGCTCCGACTAGGGCACCTTATTGGGTTGTTGGTGTTGATGGTATGCTTTTTAACATCATTGAATGACTTTATCTAAACAATAGATGAATTGAAAGCGTAGGGAGATATTTGAACATTGTTTGAAAAGGTTGTGACTTTCCAGCTATGGGTTGTTCACTTCTGTATCATTTTGATGTACTATACATGTGTGAGACTTAGTGTTCCTCTTACAATGTTAAATTCGATCTTGGATATGTCTTTTATGGTGTACAACCTCTTACAGATGAATATTTTGATTTGCAGGGCCACGCCCTCCAACAACAATTCCAGTTGCAATGTCACCTCCTCGAGTAAAAACGAATGTGGTAAGGATTAAAATAGCCCAATTGCATAACTTAAAAGTTAAAACAAATATTAACATTAGCAATCTATAATTCTGATTTCTTTCCCAGTTTTTAAAAGGATCATGATAAATGGGTAGTTGGTTTTTGTTGTTTCGGTTGGAGTTGTGAACTGATATTCATTATTGAAGCCACGGTCTAAGATACCTGGTCCATGAATCCATACGTTTGTGCCTTGAGCCTTCCCTCTAGGAAATCCATCTGTTATTTGACATTGTTGCTCACATTTTCACAGAATGTTCATGTTGTTACACTTTCTGTCACCACTGCCTTCAACTCTTGGAAGACCCCATCTCTATCCAGACCTTTTGCCTCTTTTCATCGTGGTGTGATTTGGTAAGCATGATATGGCTGAGTCTCTAGGGCAAGCAGGTCTAGAATTAGAGTAGCTTCAAGCTGAAAAAAAGAGAAAGTAAATAGGGTCATAAGCAGTTATTTTACAAGGGATGTACTATTATGTCAGACTTGGATTGGAAACCTTTCACCTTGATATCTTTGCAACTCAAACCTCATAAGGCCTAATATTTTACATAAATAGTCTCCTCTATTTTCTCATCGAATTGCCCCTTTTAAATCAATTGTTTTGTGTGAATATGCCTAGATCTAACATCTCAGGAATCCTACTGCAACCAACTGAATCCACTTACCTAGATTGTAAATTACATTACAAGCTTATTTCAGATTTCATCATGAAACATGGAAGTAAATTACTAAAGCAGCCTACACCAATTTAAATATGATTCTGAAAGATAGAAACTGAGCAAGGAAAATAGAAACACATAGGACATAGTTATTTTCGGACAATAGTCCCCGGAAAAACCCAATGCGGGAAAACCGGTGCAGCAATTTTGAGGGTTTATTATTATTAAGCAGTAGCAAATTCTGAAGACAACACTGAATACCTCACAGGGTTTTTCAGTTACAGAGAGAAATACTGGCAGAAGCTTTGTGAGTTTACTTCACACAATCAATGAGAAAAAGTCTTGGCTGTTCCGGCTGCTGGATGAGGTGCCGCTGGCAAGCTCTGTGCTATCACTGCACTGCCTCTACACTGTCCCAACGTCAACCCTTTCAGGCACAGTGTCACCCAACTGGGGAATCAATTAGTAGCCCAGAGTCACTGCTGTCAGCCTCCCGATCTCACACCCTGATTTCCAGCTGTTGAAATTGACCCTCTGCTCTGATTTCCTACTTTCTCTCTCTGCCTCTGTGTCACTTCTGCGTGGCCCGTTTGGCCCTGCGTCAACCCTTAGTATCTCAATGTTTAGAGCATGACAATGTTAGAATCTTTGCTCCATGACAACATTTAGGGCAGCGTACTTAGGCTTCTTATTGCTGTGTAGAAAGGTCCCATTTAGGACAGTGTGGAACCTTGTGTAGACTCCACCATAAGAGCTGTCCTCCATGACAATGTTAGGCTTCTACCATATTAGGGCAGCATAGAGCCTTCTCTACCTTTTGACTGTAAGTAGGGCTAGGGTAACTCCTCTTAGGGCAGCGTATAGACTTTCTTTACATAGTGTCTAGAGTTAGGGCAAACCTTCTAGGGTAGCGTATTCTCTTAGTGACTCCTCCTTCCACCAAAACCCAAAGACAAGTGGAGAGGAATAGATCGCAAGAAGAGTGTGTCCAAATGACTAACAAGCCACCTCTTTTTATACTAAGACATTGAGCACAAATGGGGGCAATTTGGTTGTTGGCCGACCTTGATGAATTGTCCCATAACATAAATAAATTCATATCTCTATGAATACATGTCGGAATCAGATGATATTTAGATCAATCCTACACCTCTCAATGAGAGGAATCCAAGAAAAAATATCAGCTGCCATCAATAAGTAGTCCCACATGGAGTTTGGCTCTAGTTGCCAATTTCAACACTCTTTCTCAACTAGGGAGAACTCCATCTGCTAATCCATCTGCCAAACTGTACTATCTCTGCCATGAGTGCCTTGCGCTGCTCTGCTCTGCTCTGCTCTCTGCTCTGCTCTGCTTTGCTCTCTGCTCTGCTCTTCTGAACTATGAAGGAGAAGAAGTGATCGAGAATGTATCATACCATCCTCTACTGACCCGAAGTCAGTCCCATATAAAAGAGAGTGTCTCATACCACTCTTACTGATCCGAAATCAGTTCCAAACAAAGAGAGTGTATCATACCACTCTTACTGATCTGAGATCAGTTCTAAAAGAGAGTGAGTTATATCTCTCTTATTGACTTGAAGTCACTTCCAATTAATCCAAGATCAATATCATCTTAGCATAGGGAGTACGATAGTAACACAATGTGTCCATTGGTACTACTATGGTTCCTATCCTCATTTCCCTACTCATTGGCCAGATGAGAGGTACTTACCATGTGTCCCAGACTGCGTGGGTAGGATGTCTCGGTAGGAGAAGGATGAATCACTTATCCTGCCTACATTTCGCCAGGGGTATCCCAGGGGAAGGCTGGACCACTCACTCTATGACTGTGTCTTAGCAGGAGAAGGATGAACTATTCATCCTGCCTACATAGCAAACCATTAGGGGAAGGCTGAACCACTCAGCCTATGGTTGCTCATCGCTCCAAGATGTATCCCCAAGCCCCCCGAAGCTCCCAAAGCTCAATGTCCATATCATACAGGACCCTTAGGAGAGAGTTTCTCCATGACTCCTAGTTGTTCTTAGAAAGTCAAGAATTTGACCTTTCCCAGGGGCTTCGACAGAATATTGACGATTTGCACATCATTTCTAATGCGATGGAGCCTTCTTTGTCCTCGATGTACCATATCCCAGATAAAGTGGTACCTGATGTCTATATGCTTGGAGCGAGCATAGACCACGAGATTCCTCAACAATCGATTCCCCCTTTGGTTGTCACAGAAAATTGTGATGGCATCCAACACATGTCCAAACAGCTCAATGAAGAGCTTCCACAACTAGACAACTTCACAGGAGGCCATACTCACTGCTATGTATCCAACCTCATCGATGCTCAAAGCAACCGACTTTTGCTTCTTGCTCATCCATGATATCGTAGCAGAACTCAAAGAGAACCAACACCCAAAAGTGCTCTTGCGATCCTCCACACTACCTGCCTAATCAACATCAGAATAATCATGTAGCTTCACATTTCCAGCAGTGTATCTCAATCCATGACAGATTGTGCCGTGAAGATATCTCAAATGATTCTTGGCACCAATCCAGTGAGGCTCAACCATATATGAGCTCAGCATGCTAACTGCAAAACATATATCTGGACGGGAGTTCAGCAAGAACATCAATGCTAGTATGAGTTTATGAAACTCGAAGGCATTTCCCAAATCAGGTCCGGCATCACTACTGCATAACTTCTTAAACTTAGGCTTCATCGAGGTAGTCACGGGCTTGCAGTTCACCATTCCAAATCCGGAATCCAACTCCCTCTTACTTTTGCAAATGAGAGGGTATGCACCTATTAGAAAGAGGTCGTCCTCATAAGGTACTAGTATGAGAGGTCTATCATCCACAACCTTAAAGCAATGGTTTGGGTCGGCTTCACTCCTAGTGAATCTCAACTTCATTAGATAGCTGTCAATCCTCTCATACCAAGCTCGGGGTGTTAGCTCTAAATCATAGAGAGCTTTCTTCAACCTGCATACATGAGATTCCTGATCATGAATCTCAAACCCCTCAGGTTGTTCCAAACCTGTGGACTTGCTACATGAGGGGAATGGTCCCCTTGTAAGATTTTCCTTTGGTACATCGCGGACATGTACCTCCATGCTCTTCTTGAATTCAAGCATGCCTTTCACCATCTGACTCACATTGGGTAGGGCCTTATAATGAAGATGGGAAAACCTCCGGTGCCATTAATAGATGTGTCACACGACGTGGTCCCCAATGGACTTCCTGCAACTTTGATACAAATTGCCAATCCTGAACCCATGAGTAAAAGCATTGTTGAAAATTCCATTTTTAAACATGTGTCTTTCCGTCGATGAATGCCACCTTGAAACCTTTGACTTCCATTGCTGAAATGGACACCAAGTTCTTCTTGAGATCAAGGACATAAAGAACTTCTTGTAAATGAATCTTGTTACCCTCATTCAATTGAGGGGTAACATTTCCTACACCCTTTCCGGGATAGGTGGCATTGATTCCAAGTATAATCCCCACTATTGTTTCCATCTCTACCAAATTAGAGATGGAAACAAGGTAGATTCCCTTGGAGTTCCTTGCTTTCTTTGAAGAGTCGGCCATTTCCTTGATGACCTGCATTCCTTTTTCTTTGCCGTGGTGCCTATCATTCCTTCGATCATTGAAGATGCCCTTGGAATGATTGTTACCATCATTAAGTGATGTGTCCCTTCTATTCGGACACTCTCTCGCATAATGGCCAAAAATTATTGCAAGCAAGGCATCTACCTTTCCTTCCACCCTTAGATTCGGACTTTCCATTGAAGTGATCTTTAGGTAGGCCATCAGATGCTTCTGCTACGCCACTCAGATAATATTCTCTGCTTCGACTTCACCCTTGGTGAATTTGAAGTGGGATGTGGAACCCATTGAGCCTTTTGTCCTTTCCGACTATCTTCGGTGATTGCTTTTTCACTCTTGCTTGGGCTTTGTCTTCACCTCAGCTTTGATACCATGTTAATTTTAGGTATGTTCTATGCTGAGAGAAAATTTACTTCAATTTTCATATTAGCTCAATATTAATTCCAGATTAGCAATCACATTTAGCATGATAGTAAAATGCAGATACAACATGAACATAAATTGCAGAAAACAAGCCAAGACAAGAGGACACAAGATGTTGCGCCAGCCAGGGAGAAACCCCAATGTGGCGAAACCCTTGATCAATTCTTCTTAAGTTCTTCAATAGTTCAACAGAGAGACAGATAGTACATATACATCACAAGTCAACATTTTGTCTGGACAAAATAAGAGCACAGATCTTCACTAAGAAGATAACACATGAGGTCGCTGATCTGAACATAGGTGATTACATCACCATGCTGCACCCATCACTGTGCTGCGCTTCATTACACCATGCTGCACCATGCTACATGTAGCAGTCAGTGCATTCATTGTCCATGCTGCATCCATCCAAGCTACACCCAACATTGAGTTGTTCTCATTAAGGTACTGCTCCCATCACTGAGCTGCACTTTGTCGTACCCTTAATTGCACTAAGCTGCACCCATCATACACTCAATGCATACTGCAATACATCATGTTGTTGCTATACATCCATGCCCATCATCATGCTGAATCCATTGTGTTGCACCATACTGCACCATGTTGCTCCATGCACCTTACTGCACCATGCACCTTACTGCACCATGCTGCCCATGCACCATACTGCACCATGTTGCTCTATGCACCATATTGCACTATGCTGCCCATGCACCATACTCATCATCAGTACATTGCAATACTGTATCTTACCAGCCTTAGTTGCTTGCTATGGCTTGCAGCGTAGCAGAGCAACTAGGCTATAGTTAGCAGTTTAGCCCTCAATGACAGTTGCTCCCAACTGTACCTCATCCAAGCTTAGGAAAGCAGTTAATTATGACTAGGTGTGACAGTTGATGAGGGCATCTTTACATTTGAGATTGGGGCCTTTTTAGGCCTCCTTATTGTGGCTTCCAGACCTTCCTTTTTGACGTTGTCCCTGCCCAAATAGATGTTAGATTAGGCATCATATAACTGTGGTATGACTACGGCTAGGGCACTCTTGAATGCACTTCCTTTTGATTGCATCTAGAGCTATTTAAGACCTCCTCTTTCCAGCGTAAATGAATCCTTCTCTAGCTGCTTGGAACCCATACGACAAACATTTAGAGTGCATTCGGACTATGACTAGGGCATACACAGAACTGTGGTTAGGTCTCTTTTAGACTAGTGCGTAGACCTCTCCTTATTCTGCGTTAGGCCTTAAGGTCATCTCCATATAGAACAATGTTAGACCTTTATTGATCCGCAACCATGATTCTTCTAGGACAGAGTTTAGGCAGCGTCTTAGTATCTCAACGTTTAGAGCATGCCAGTGTTAGAACCCTTGCTGCATGATAGAATTTAGGGCAATGTACTTAAGCTTCTTATTTTTGTGTAGAAAGGTCCCATTTAGGACAACATGGAACCTTGTGTAGACTCCACCATAAGAGTTGTCCTCCATGATAGTGTTAGGCTTCTACCATATTAGGGCAGTGTAGAGCCTTCTCTCCCTTTTGACTATAAGTAGGGCTAGGGTAACTCCTCTTAGGGCAACGTATAGACTTTCTTTAGATAGTATCTAGAGTTAGGGCAAACCTTCTAGGGCAGCATATTCTCTTAGTGACTCCTCCTTCCACCAAAACCCAAAGACAAGTGGAGAGGAAGAGATCACAAGAAGAGTGTGTCCAAATGACTAGCAAGCCACCTCTTTGTATACTAAAAGAACACAAGTGGGGACAATTTGGTTGTTGGCCGACCTTGACGAATTGTCCCATAACACAAATAAATTCATATCTCCATGAATACAAGTAGGAATCAAATGATCTTTAGATCAATTCTACACCTCTCGACGAGAGGAATCCAAGAAAAATATCTGCAACATAATTTATTTTAATGTTTACCAAAGGGTTTTCGTAAATAACTTATTGGGAAATAAGTAGGAAAAATAAATCAGTTGTTGTAGTGATAGAATTTTCACATTTGTGTGCAAATGGGCCCAATTTGTTTTATGAAGCCATCGACGCGGACAAAACAACTAATCTCAGCTGCTCCATGTTTCTGAAACTCAAGATATTCAATCTGCTCGTGAAGAATAAGTGTCGGGGGTTTAAGTAAGAAGAAAAATCTTTTTTCAAGAGCATATAACACTCCATCTTCAGCCTTGAGGGAAGCCCTCAAAGCATAACCATCTTGACAACTACGAAATTTCCCAGGCCTTGTAACTTTGGCCCTTGAGAGACCACGTAATATTTGAGTGAATACTTCATGTGGGAGACCCTTGTAGAATGGCTCGAGCCTGTCCTTGAATCTAGAATTTTAAGAGTTCACTTATTGATAGTTCACACTTTGCCAATTCTTCTTTTGCAAACTGCAAGACAATATGTGGATAAAATGTTTGACCTTTGCGAATTGGTGGGTCCAGAGATATGACAACAAAAGTATGGGGTTGATTTGACCTTGGTAGAAGAAAAAGACGAACCACACTACTATATGTAATTTTAAAATCATTAGCTTGTTGTTGAAGTCTTATGAACAAAAGATGGTGCTCAACTTTGTAGCGACCCCTTGGAGTAAGTACAAGAACATCTTCAAACACAACAACTGATTCACCAGATGGTCCCACCCCAACATTAGCTATTTGCATGATTTTATCTCGAAGGATTTGTGCTGGAGGTCAGCTTTCATCCCTAGTAAATGTCGTATTTGTATTTGGTATGTGGAAACTCAACTTTATTAATGAATCCTTCTCATTAGCTCCAGTAGTGTCATCCATATGAAACTCCAGGAGGACATCATTTCTACCTTGAGGCTGTGCTTGTGACACGTCTCCTAAAGATACTTCAAAAGCCTGCTTTGAACCTGTTGTCGTACAGAGTGTCTAAACACCGCGACAACGCTCAGATCGGGGGCTGTCACCCTAATCCCCGATCTCTCTGTTTAAGCTGTCTCCCTACAACAAGCTAAGGGAGGCAGAGCCTATGGAAAAGAAGAACTAGGTGACAAACAACCAGTTCGGGAGACACAGGAAGGTGATGAAATACTTAATTAAGGCTCAACAAGATTTATAATTTGATTAAAAATGATTAATACTAGTGCCTTATGGAGTTAATGATCTTGCTAGATGGAAACCAAGTAATTGGTTTGTTGTTGCTTAGGAAACAAAGATATAATTCTATGATAAACTTCTTCAACAATCACTTTAAAATATTTTCAAAGTATCTAACATGTAGCGAATATCAAAAATACTCCAGCAATAGCGATCAATTTCAATGAGTTAGCAATGTTCCAGCGATTAAATTTCTAAAGATACAAATTCATTAATCAACCATGAAATTTAAAAGCCAACCATTTTCAATCCATAATTTAAATGACTATACTTAATGACCAAAATCTAGGAAGTTTATTAGTTTCCAATAGTTAATCTTCATATAGAAATTTGAGCACATTTAACTATAGAAAAATGACAAATATTAATACCACAAAGGTCCACCTTTCAAATTTTTAGCCTCAGCAAAAAGGACACTAAGGAGAAAATTTAAACTTGACACTTAACTTTTCCGTAGGTAAGTTTCTTGATATTTTAAGCGAGGCTAAAAAGCTTAAATCAATTTTTTTTTTTTTTAAACCCCAATTGTATTTTTTTTTCTTAATGGAAATCTAAATCAAAACCTAAAATCTAACCTCTTTTATTATTTTTTAGATTCTTTTTATTTTTTTGTTTTTAAATTAATATATATAATATATTGTGTGTGTGTGTTATTTATTTATTTACTTTTTTTCTTTATGAAAAATTGAAATTAACTAAGTAAAAGAAAAATAAGATTAAATCGAAATTGATAAAGTCCTAAATTAAAAAAAAGGTTTAATAAAACTAAAGAAATATATACTTATATAATATAATATATATATGATATAATATATATATATCCTAGTCCTAATCATAAAAGGAACCAACATCTAGTCAAGTGAAAATCGAATTACCTAAATGAGCCTATCTAAACCCTAGCCGCATAGCATACAAAATGAAAAAAAATTTCGAATGCTTTCGTTGGCTGCAGGATCACGAAAGGAAAGCTCTAAGCGAGCCACGGGCATCACGTAGAGTTGCGGGATGCGGAGGGATGGCGTGGAGAAGCAGTGAGTGAAGGAAAACTGCGGGAGAAACTGCAAGAAGGAAAAGCAGCTCGCAGGTGAAGGCACACTGTTTGCAAAGAGAATGAGAGTGCAGAGCCGAGGGAAAAGGGGACAAAATGGCAGCAAGCAATGAGGAGGGGAGTTCGCGAGTTCCGAATAGCTTGCAAGGCAGCAAAATGAATACGCAAAGGAGCTGTGTTGATGAGGAGGGATGGAGGAGGGATAAACTCGCGTTTTTTCTTTTGCAGATTTGTTTGCAGGTGATGAGGATGGGGAATGGATGCAGGGGGATAGAGCTGATCGATGGGGCGCTGTGGCAGCGTAGGAGGCAACACGCTTAGCAAGAGGAGAAAGGGTTAGCTGCGGATAGGAAATGTAACAGAGCAAAGAAGAAGACAGATGTATGGCAGGGCTGCAGATTTGGACTGAGTAGTAGCAGCAAGGATAGAAGGAAATGACCAGTGCGCAGAGGGGCAACACATAGACGAAATGAGGACTGCGTGGAAGAAATTTGCAGATTTGGACAGAGAGGAAGGAAAACGTAGGCCAACAATAGCGTGGGTAGTGGATACGCAAAGAGGGTTTTGCAGAGACAGCGTGGAGAATGAGGGATGACTATGATGGTGGCAGAGGAGAGACACAGTTGCAGCGAGAGCATAAAAACGCAAGAGGGGCAGTGTTTGAGAAGTATGGCAGTGTGTAGATTTGAACTGCAGCGAGGGTTTTACACAGTTTGCCTTAACAAAAAAATTCAAAATTAAACCCCAGACAGCAGCAGACAGATGGCCTGGAAAACCCTCAAATTTTCTCAGAAATCTTATAAAAAAAATAAATTGAAATCCTTTTGCTTCAGATTTGTCTGATGAAAACTCCACAAATTTCTTTCCAGTTCTAAAATAAATAAATTTGCATGAGTTGATTTTGAGGCCAAATCTTACCCTCCAGGGCCTAGATCTAATTTCAAACAAGAATTCCCTTTCAGATCTGTACCTGCAATGGCAAAAACAAAACACCTAGAAACAATATTTGGAATGATGAAACTAAAACCCCAAAAACCAGCGAAATAATTACAGTATTCGCAGGCTAAAAGCTCTAAGCAGCCCAATCTATCATTATGCCCCACATATATTTTTTTAAAAATTTTAAATTTAAGGCAAGGTGGTTTAGAAAAAATCCTTCATGCATTCACAACGGAAGTTCTAATGACAAGCTCGGGATTAAAACCAGCTGGGCTCTTCAGAAAATGCTATTTGGGAGTTGGCTGGTCCAACTGAAAACTTCCCCGAATGCCTAATGATCTTCAAAATCAAGATTTTCCTGCGCAACTTAATTCAACCATTAACATAGGGAGAGAAAACGACAACAAAATTCAGATCTAATGGAGATACTTGCCATTATATTCAAAATTTAAACTACCATTCAAACCCCAGTGACCAGACAAGATACCTGTGTTTAAATCACTCTTCATAAAGTTATCATCAATGGCTGAAAGTAAATCTATGCATGAAAATAAAACATCGTACAACAGTTCGACGAAGAGTAACACCAACAGAGATTAACGGCAAAGTCTTTCTTTATTGCACATGAAAAACGATTTACAAGAGAGCTTTCACTTAACACACGACTCAAAGATCGAATGATTTCAATGAAAAACTAACCTCCTATTTTAAGACAAATCTTCCAACGGTTAGTTCGAGTGATCCTTGTCAAAATGATCTCAACCCTTGATGAGGATCAAAATTTCTTTTAATCTCACCCGTCGAAATTTTAAATTATTGAGGAAATTCGAAATTATCAATTAAATGTATTTTAATTATTCAAAAATTAAATTTTTGAATTAATTTTCTCAAAATTTTGACTTTGACTTAACCCTAGGGACCAAGGGCATAAAATTTAGCAAAATAATCAATTAATCTTAGTCCCTGGACTTAAAATTTTTTTTTTTTTTAAAAGGACCCTCGAATTTAACCTTTGGAAAATTTAAATTTACCTAGGACTTAGGACTTATGAGGGGATAAATTATTTTTCTAACCCTCAAGACATTTTACATTATGATTTTTACATTTTTACATTTTAAGGGGGAAACCCCATTTGACCAAGACCCTCACAAATTACCCATTTCTGCGACACAAATATAATCTAGCAGATCAAGCTATTTGTAATAAAATAACCTAAATAAATAGTTAGGATTATTCCCAAATCATTTTTACATAGACTCAATCTATCACACTAGGAATCCCCTAACATTTTGGTGACAAAATCCATTCCGACTTTGGGGTAAGGCTAAAGGAAAACTCTGCCGATCATGGATCGATGAGACAAAAAACCTTCGGGAATGTAAATCGTCATCAAAAAATTAGGTTTACCTAGGCAGTTACATACACGACATGGATCTGCTGAGATTATTTACGATTTACAGATGCAAAAAGGGTTTACAATATAACATGATCAGGCTGATGATGATAGTCGAACAACACAGACACGTTGATCAGGCGCTATCCCTTTTACGAAAAAAAGGGGGTGTACTGCTATGGGTAGTTGACACGTAGTGGTCAACATCTGGCTCTACTTGGGGATACATTGCTGCACTGTAGGAATGTGAGAATCTAGAATCTGTGTGCATGCAACACACAACAAAACATAAGTACCGTCCAACCAAAAAGCATCATATAACATTAAGCACATGAAAGATATAAGCTCTTCATTTATTAACTATCTAGTAACATGAAAAGAAAATCTAATCCTAAGATAGAAATGAAATGCTGAAAAGACAAGGAGTAGGGTTAGAAATACAAAGGATGCCTCATGGCATCAAATGCTTTCAATATAGTGTATACTGAGCATTTGCCTGCTTTCAAGGAAATCTATTGGCTGCTTCTCGGATGTGCCATGTCCAATTCTGCACATGGTGGGACTTTGTCCTATTCGAAAATCAAGATGCTTACGACTATCTGATGCATCAAATCGCTTTCTCGTTCTCTTTTTCTTGCGTTTTTTCTTTGTGGCAGGCTGTATCACTGATGACATGGAACATTCTGGTTCAAAAATCTCAGATGAAGTATGTAAGATATGCATGACATGTCTTTCTTCATTTTGCATCTGATCTTTATCGTTTTCTGTTTTATTCGGGTCACCTTCAATTAACCACTTTTCAATGGAACAAATGGTCTCCTCATAATAAGATGGAGCTTGTTGCAACAAATAAGGAGGCTTATGATCTATTGACATCTCCTTGTTTCTTTCATCCTCTGACTGATGTTGAAATTTCTGTACCTATATTGTAATGGCATCCATTTGGCTAGAGTGTTCAAGCTTCATAGCACTGACTTCCTTGGCATGGTCTTCCTCCATGCTCAATAACTTATTTTGAAGACATCAATGACTATCTTCCATATCTTTTACTACTTTATCGTTCTTTTCCTTTATGGTCATCAAGCAATGTTGCATAGAGTTTATCTCTTTCTTATGATTTGCTTGCATGGTAGCCAACTGATTATTATAATTGAATGTCATGATAGTCATTTCTTCATCCATAGTTAATAACTTGTTCTACATAGAATTAATTTCCCTGTCATGATTAGCTTTCATGGTTTCCATCTCCTTATCTTGCTTTTCCAGGTGGGTGTATAAAGTTCTTATATCATTGACGTAATCAATTACAAATTTTTCTTGATTAATCTCCATATTTTTTACCAGCCGCATTAGTTCCGCTATAATTTGCTTATGATATTTCTTTTCATTGTTGACACTGATTTGACAATTTGTCCCTGCTTTTCCACTATCATGGGTTTCATCTGCAACAGTATAGGTGGATGGCACATTCTTATATGGAGAATCATCTTGAAATCTTTCATCGACAGTTGAATCCTTCACAAAATCACTTTCATTTTGTTGCATAATTTTAGGGGCACAAGGCGAGCTATCTTGATAACCATATCTATCTTTAAAAGAATGAACAATGTCTTGTAAAGAAGTGAAAGAATCTTCAGGACAATTATTAAACCGATTCAAAGCATCACCCTCTAAAGAAAAGACAAATAGACGCATTTTGACATCTTCATGATCATATTGAGGAGAACTACAATATATGAGCATTATACAAGAAAACCTGCATAGATGCTTTCTAACAGCGACTGAATCACCACTCGAGAACAAAGACAATTTATGAATGGCTGCTTTCGGAATATCATGGAGAACATCAATGAAATGACACGGGGTAAACGAATAATCCATGATGAATAACGAGGTATCAAATGGATGATCGAGAGAGACCTTTGTTCAAGAAAATCAAGAGATCCGCAAGAAGTGAGCTTCGAGTAGAAATTTTTGCAGAAATGAAAGAAGTGGAGGCGCCACTTGAACATGAATCTAACTCTAGGATCCGATAGGCAACAAACCACGAGATATAAGGGGGGGCTTCTTGTTTGAGAAAAAATAAATGAAAAGGAATGGAGTCGCCACCCAAACAAGAAACGAACCGAGATGTCCAGGTGCTGATTAACAAGATGACGAAAGATACGGTGATGAAAAGATCAAATGACGCTAGGAAAAGCTGGCCGCTTGACAGGCTAATGAATGGCAGAAAAGATGAGATGTCCCAAAAAATGTTGACTTTGCTGGCTCGAATGAGAGATGAGAAAGATGAAAGATGAATGATGAATGTCGAATAAACCAAGGACAGAAAAACACTATCCCCGACAACAGCGCCAAAAAATGTTGTCGCACAGAGTGTCTCAACACCGCGACAATGCTCAGATCGGGGGCTGTCACCTTGATCCCCGATCTCTCCGTTTAAGCTGTCTCCCTACAACAAGCTAAGGGGGGCAGACCCTATGGAAAAGAAGAACTAGTTGAGAAAAAACCAGTTCGGGAGACACAACAAGGCGACCAAATACTTAATTAAGGCTTAGCAAGATTTATAATTTGATTAAAAATGATTAATACCAGTGCCTTATGGAGTTAATGATCTTGCTAGATGGAAACCAAGTAATTGGTTTGCTGCTACTGCTTAGGAAACAGATATATAATTCTACGATAAACTTCTTTAACAATCACTTGAAAATATTTGCAAAGTATCTAACATGTAGCGAATATAAAAAATATTCAAGCAATAGCGATCAATTTCAATGACTTAACAATGTTCCAGCAATTAAATTTCTAAAGATACAAATTCATTAATCAACCATGAAATTTAAAAGCCAACCATTTTCAATCTAGAATTTAAATGATTATACTTAATGACCGAAATCTAGGAAGTTTATTAGTTTCCAATGGTTAATATTCAGATAGAAATTTGAGCACATTTAACCATAGAAAAATGACAAATATTAATACCACAAAGGTCCACCTTTCAAATTTTTAGCCTTAGCAAAAAGGATACTAAGGAGAAATTTAAACTTGACACTTAACTTTTCCTTGGGGTAAATTTCTTGATATTTTAAGCAAGGCTAAAAAGTTTAAATCGATTATTATTATTATTTTTTCTTTTAACCCCAATTGTATTTTATTTTCTTAATGAAAATCTAAATAAAACCTAAATCTTAAACCCCTTTATTATTATTTTTTTTAATTTTTTATTTATTTTTTTTGTTTCCAAATTATAAATATTTATTTTTTAAATTTTTTTATTTTTATGAAAATTAATAACAAGATTAAAGATAAAGATAAAAAAAAAAAGTCCTAAATTAGAAAAGGTTTAATAAAACTATAAGAAAGATATATATATATATATATCCTTGTCCTAATCATAAAAAGAACCAACGCCTAGTCAACTGAAAATCGAATTACCTAAACGAGCCTATCTAAACCCTAGCCGCATAACATACAAAAGGAAAAAAAAATTCAAATGCTTTCATTGACTGCAGGTTCACTGAAGGAAAGCTCTGCGGGAGCCACGGGCATCACGTAGAGCTTCAGGATGCGGAGGGATGGCGTGGAGAAGCAGTGAGTGAAGGAGAAATGCGGGAGAAACTACGAGAAGGAAGAGCAGCTCGCGGGTGAAGGCATGCTATTTGCAAGGAGAATGAGAGTGCAAAGCCGAGGGAAAAGGGGACAAAATGGCAGCAAGCAACGAGGAGGGGAGTTTGCAGGTTCCAGATAGCTTGCAAGGTAGCAAAATGAATACGCAAAGGAGCTTTGGTGATGAGGAGGGATGGAGGAAGGATAAACTTGCGTTTTTTCTTTTGTAGATTCGTTTGCAATTGATGAGGATGGGGAATGGACGCAGGGGGATAGAGCTGCTCGATGGGGAGCTGTGGCAGTGTAGGAGGCGACACACTTAGCAAGAGGAGGAAGGGTTAGCTGCGGATAGGAAATGTAACAGGGTAAAGAAAATGATGGATGTATGGCAGGGCTGTAGATTTGGACGGAATAGCAGCAGCAAGGATAGAACGAAATGACCAGTGCGCAGATGGGCAACATGTAGACAGAATGAGGACTGTGTGGAAGAAATTTTGCGTATCTGGATAGAGAGGAAGGAAAACGCAGGCCAACAATAGCGTGGGTAATGGATATGTAGAGAGGGTTTTGCGGAGGCAGCGTGGAGAATGAGGGATGACTACGATGGTGGTAGAGGAGAGACACAGTTGCAGCGGGAGCATAAAAACGCAGGAGGGGCAGTGTTTGAGAAGTATGGAAGTGTGTAGATTTGAACTGTAGCGAGGGTTTTACACAGTTTGCCATCACATTTTTTTTTTCAAAATGAAATCCCAGGCAGCAGACAGATGGCCTGGAAAACCCTCAAATTTTCTCAGAAATCTTAAATTTTTTTTTTAAATCCTTTTGCTTCAGATTTGTCTCATGAAAACTCCACAAATTTTTTTCTAGATCTGAAATAAATATCCCTGCAAGAG
This sequence comes from Pinus taeda, assembly GCA_000404065.3. Lineage (NCBI taxonomy): Eukaryota > Viridiplantae > Streptophyta > Pinopsida > Pinales > Pinaceae > Pinus > Pinus taeda. Next base: position 129,890 of record APFE030802107.1, read on the forward strand.
CTGATTCTGAGGCCAGATATTACCCTCCAGCGCCTAGATCTGGCTTCAAACAAGATTTCCCTTTCATATCTGTACTTGCAATGGCAAAAACAAAACGCTCATAAACAATATAAGCAATGATGAAACTAAAACCCTAAAAACCAGCTAAATAATTACAGTATTCACAGGCTAGAAGCTCTAAGCAGCCAGATCTATCATTATGCCACACATATATTCTTTTAAAAATTTTAAATTTAAGGCAAAGTGGTTCAGAAAAAATCCTTCATGCATTCACAACGGAAGTTCTAATGACAAGCTCGGGATTAAAACGAGCTGGGCTCTTCAGAAAATGCTATTTGGGAGTTGGTTGGTTCAACTGAAAACTTCCCCGAATGCCTAATGATCTTCAAAATCAAGATTTTCCTGCACAACTTAATTCAACCATTAATATAGGGAGAGAAAACGACAATAAAATTCAGATCTAATGGAGATACTTGTCATTATATTCAAAATTTAAACTACCATTCAAACCCCAGTGACCAGACAAGATACCTGTGTTTAAATCACTCTTCATAAAGCTATCATCAATGGCTGAAAGTAAATCTACGCATGAAAATAAAACATCTTACAACATTTCGACGAAGAGTAACACCAACAGAGATTAACTGCAAAGTCTTTCTTTATTGCACATGAAAAACAATTTACAAGAGAGCTTTCACTTAACACACGACTCAAAGATCGAATGATTTCAACTAAAAACTAACCTCCTATTTTAAGACAAATCTTCCAACGGTTAGTTCGAGTGATCCGTCGAAATTTTAAATTATTGAGGAAATTCGAAATTATCAATTAAATGTATTTTAATTTTTAATTAATTCAAAAATTAAATTTTTGAATTAATTTCCTTAAATTTTGACTTTGACTTAACCCTAGGGACCAAGGGCATAAAATTTAGCAAAATAATCAATTAACTTTAGTCCCTGGACCTTTTAAAATTTATTTTTTAAAGGTCCCTTGGATTTATCCTTTGGAAAATTTAAATTTACCTAGGACCTAGGACTTATGAGGGGATAAATTATTTTTCTAACCTTCAAGACATTTTACATCATGATTTTTACATTTTTACATCTCAAGGGGGAAAACCCATTTGGCCAAGACCCTCACAGATCACCCATTTCTGCGACACTAATATAATCTAGCAGATCAAACAATTTGTAATAAAATAACCTAACCAAATAGTTAGGTTTATTCCCAAATTACTTTTACATAGACTCAATCTAGCACACTGGGACTCCCCTAACATTCTGGTGACAAAATCCATTCCGACTTTGGGGTAAGGCTGAAGGAAGACTATGCCGATCATGGATTGGTGAGACAAAAAACCTTCCGGAATGTAGATCGTCTTCAAAAAATTAGGTTTACCTCAGCAATTACATACACGACACAGATCTGCTGAGATTATTTACAATTTATAGATGCAGAAAGGGTTTACATTATAACATGATCAGGCTGATGATGATAGTCGAGCGGCACGGACACGTTGATCAAGCTTTATCCCTTTTGCGAAAAAAAGGGGGTGTACTGCTATGGGTAGTTGACACGTAGTGGTCAACAGGACCCATAAAAAACAATAACATATTTCCATCTAAATCAACTTCTCCCCAATTATGTCCACTTACAGATAGCTACTTATCTTCTAGAGCTAACGCTATTGTGTTTGCAATTTCCTTTATTTGGTTTTTGTTAAGTTTCAAAAATGGCTCGATCAGATTTCCATCAATGAAATTCTTGGCATCTCTAGTGTACTTTTCGTTACTGAATCACTGCCATTGCTCATGGCTTAAGCCTCCTATTCCTTTGATTACTTTGACAAGATTCATTTGCAATATTTCGAGAATTTGATATTGCTCCTGTGAAAGGGGTGCGATGACACCAACCATACCTTTTGTTGTCACAAATATAGATGTAAGTATGTTGCTGCCCTCTGAGCCTAACGCAGGCAGAGCAAGAGATCGACGCTGGAGCTTGCTCACAATATCTCCAAGATGGTAGTCACCTTCAGCTTCCAATTTTCGTTCCTCTTTAAAATCAATTGCAAAATCGCTATTTTTCCTCACTGTAAAAATGCTGAAATTGTTCTCTACACCCAGGTATACGTCCTCACCCAGAATTTCAACAATCCTCATCCAATTTTTACTAATATCATGAGTTCTCTCCTCCAACACAACTCCCTGTTCCCCATGATTGTTGTATACCAACAAATATATCGATTTCATTTGATCCCCAACTATGATAAAATCTCGATGACACTAAACATGATGTGACAATATACGACCATGATGTCCACATTAATATTGCAACATTCATGAATCATGCAGTCGTTGGTACATCTTAATTTTTTTTGTTGATTCCTTCAAATGAAAATACCAAAATTCGGTCCTTGTGAGATTCATTTTCCACATGATATGCACACGTTGTCCCGACACAAATATAGAGATTGTTGTCATCTGGAAATGAACAACTCAGAATGCAAGATCCATGTTCATCAATGCCAAGAGAAAACGGTGAAATAATCTCAAATGTTTTACCATTTAACAAATGCACGAAGCTCTTCACTATTTCTGTCATCATCTTGTACCTGTGATCATAATCATATATCTCGCTGCAAATGGAAAATGTTCGAGATGCATCTTGATGGCAAATACGATAAGGATGTTCCCCAAGAGAAACCGAGGAGATGTGAAATATTTGAATGTCATCAATTGGATCTTTATGATATTGTTCCTTTTTCTCACTTTCATCATAAACCATCTTCACAAGAACTTCATCATTAAATTCAATTTCCACATCATTTCTAGCTTGATCACTCTCACTATCAATGTCCATATTTATATTCACCTATTCTTTGTCTCCTTTTAAATCAACAATTTTGGTATCTTCCCCTTCACTAGCAACGGCATTGTTTCCTCCACTATTACTGTGTGAATTCATATCTTCCTCATCATCCCCTTCATCATCTATGGATTCATTTCTTCCATTGGTACTGTTAGTGCTTGAAATTTCACCTCAGGCTGAAAAAGGTAAACACCAAGGCAACATCAAACCACTTAGCCTCGTAGCTAGCCCTACGGGGCAAGAGAGGGCTTTCTCCGGTCTATCTCGGCAAAGATCTTCAACGGGCAGAGATAACCAATAAATAACACTGATTTTAGGCTAGTAAATTGATAAAAAGGTTTGATTTGGGATTTTTAGGGTTTTGGTGGAAAATTGGGGAAAGGCAATTTTGGGTGCGGGGATTGGACACAGTTTTCGCAGGGGGTTCTTTGGGGCGAGGTAGGAGACTGTATTGATGCCTTTGAAAGATTTGGATGGATGAGAATGACTGGTGAGGAGCTAAGGAGAGCAAGCAATCACCTTGAATTCTCCTAAACAACTGAAAACATTGATATTAAGCAAACTTAAAGGCAGAGCATAGCAACCATGAATTCTACCTTAACACTTCATTTGCCTAATTTGCAGAAGAAAAAGTAAGAAGATGATTCACATAACAAACTTACAAGTACAAAGAGAAACATACCATCAATACATGTAACCACAGGAATCCCAAAAAGGACTGCAAAACCCTGGTCTTTCTTCCTTTGCCAAAAATGCAGAGATACAATGAGTAATACAATAGAAGCTTTCTCCTTCAAGAGTCCAACCTTTTCCAACCTCTGAAAATGACTAAGAAAGTACATAATATAGGCAATCTAACATCTTTCCTTGCCTCTAGGGGTCGAGCTCACTATCCTAGGAGCTGTTTCAACCAATTCCAAACTGAGCACTAAAATCTAGGCAGTCAAAACAACTTGCCTCTATAAGCTAGGAAACCAATTCATTCATTAAATTTTTACCTTTTTTCATGAATGAATCTTCTAGAAGAGATAAATAAGTGTCAAAGTATCATAAAATTACATCATTTACATCAAGGAGGATCAAAATCCACTCCAAAAAGTCAAACCTAGTCAAAACTGCATTTTGCTGAGCTGTAGGTGAAAAATTGAGAAAATGTGCTGATGCATAGCGCCCTAATCCTGAACGCGTAGCGCACCTTTGAGCCAACTTTTGAGGCACTTCCCGGAGTCCAAATGAGGCAAAAGTGGGCTTGTTGGAAAGGTCTAGATGTCTACTTTCCAACTCAATTGGAATTTCTGAATTTGGTGGTCATTTGCCCCTCCAAAATTGCAATCTCCCAAGACTGCTTCCTGTGTGTCAAAAAGGTG